>OX183130.1:14660845-14845845 GCA_945261195.1 Cryptosula pallasiana | reverse complement strand
TACCACCGGAAGAAGCACCTATGGGAGGAGCCGACTACGGTAGGAAACGACCATGGTTGAACAAGGTGAGGAAAAGATTGACTATGTCCGACTATATCCAATGACTGATGTCTACCATGGGTAAGCTAAATTGTTTGTCATAAATTTGCAACTGCTAACCTCAAACTGAGTCATGAAATCTTCACAGTTTCTTGTGGACTCCAAAGGAAGCTCTACAGTCAATTTATGGAACAAAGGTCTTACTTCCCGGAGGAAACGAGGGCTCACAGCTGCAAAATATACAGAAGTGTTAATAGTACAACAGGCACAGTAATGAAGATCTCATTTTAAAGTTAATGGCACAAATTTTGATACCAAATCCGGAATTTCAAAGACGCTTACCACCAATAGTAAGGCTGGCAGACTCAGCTGTCCCAATCACTCCTTCTCCAGGATGAGGTAGAGCCTCATTCTCAACTACCCTGAAAGCTTGTTTGATACCCAGAGCCGCTTTTCTCATGGACTCGGACTGCGTTTGTTGAATCTACCAATGAGAGGTGGCCAAGTCTGTACAACACTCAAGTTGAGTGATAGTTCAGCGATTTATTTATTAGGCTGTTGCGCGTTGCTTGCATGTCTGCGATTCTAATATCACTGGCTCACAGGAAAAGTGTGATTAGGGTCATAGGTGAAAAAGGAATGTAAAGTGTGACTGAAAATGTATTGAAACCAGCAGTTTGGTGTTAGTTGTATGTTCACTCTCACCACTTGGTCGATACTTTTTGGTTTACTAGGGTTTCCCCAGTCTCTCACAAGGAAAATGTGCCTTTCAAATAAAGCCTCGCTTTGTTCATCATCAGTTTCTTCACTGTCGGCATGGTATACGCATAGCTGTAACAGTTCATGGAGATAGCTTAAGCATACACGTAAGTTGAACAATAAGTAACACACTCCTAATGAAAAATATTGTAAAAAATTGATGCATAGAAACTTCATGACTTACATCTAGTCTGTCATAGTCTGTTGCTTTTATCGTTCCCGTAACATTTAACATGTGTACATCCGACAGTTGAAGTCCCAGAAATAGTATTAGATTGTCTAAAGTAGGGGAGCTGTACATTGTATCCTTGCTTCCTTGGCAATCCATTAGAATGATAGCTTTCTGTAAAAAGTATGAATGATGAAACCAAATTATTGATAAATTATGCTGGCCGCTTTCTCATGTTTTACAAGAGAGGACAGGAAGAGGACTTCGCGCAGCATTTTCATGTTTTCCATTGCTTCAGTTTTTTTCCTAAAAAATTGCTTTTTATTTGTGAAAATTGGCAGAGATTTTTACCAGTATACCAGTTTGCCTCTAGGCATCTCGTAAGTAGAGTTTGACATTGTGAGTAGTAATGTAGTAGCAGATCACTGTCATGGTGTCTAAGTGTGTATTACTAGAACCCACAATTAAAAGTAGATAATAATAATAAAACAATAAAACAAAAAATGTAGCATTACCAGTTGACTATTAATGTGATGAAGAAAAGCTCATTATGGAAATCAAGGTTACTTTAGACTCAATTTAGTGAGTAAATAGTGTGAAATGAAAGCATAACAACGTCTTACTCACTCCATTTATCAATTTCGGAAACATAAACATCCAAATTCCTTTAGTGACAGCATCTTCTCCAGCAGCCCATTTGCCACCCTTAATTTCCGTGTCTTTCGCTTCTGTCCATCCATCATCACTTCCATACTGAAAATGAATGAAACTAAAACATCCACACAGAACAGTAAACCTAAATTACAAATAAGGCATCAAGTGACAGAAAAGCAGAAGCGCATGACAAAAGGTAAAAACCTGAGGAAAGGTAAGTTTAATGGGTCAGTCATTATTAATATTTCCTCAAACCTACCAAACCCAAAATATCAAATTAATGGAGTGAAGCTAAAATTGAGTCAAGGATTATCAGGTGTGCACAAAAATAGAATGGGAGGCCTAAAACCATAAAATGGACCATTTGAAGCGCATGAGAAAGCGTAAGTGTTAATCACTACTTCCATTTTACCAGTTTCTAATTTGCAACAGCATTGAAATCAATAAGTGCAAATCATGGTGATGCAGCAATGTGTATACCTTTGTTATCATAATAATTGCTACGTGTAGCCATGTGTAGTGGATTTTGGGGGCATAAAATCACTAGCTGAAATTGGTAGCAATCTGATGGTATGTTGCCACCAGTCACATTTAATGTAGAGGCAACAACAGGTCGGTACTACACCGAATTTGAAGTGAAGGAGTGTTCTCTACTCCACAACTAGTATCGAGCCCTCAGCTCAGACACATAACTCAGTGCTTTAGAGTAAATATGCTTTTATTCTTCCATAAGAATATGAGTAAGTAAAAGTCCCAAAACAAATTGATTATCATGGCAAAAGTTCTGCCTTTTATAGACAGATCACAGGAAGTGATTCAGGTAAATAGCCAATAACATTAAGAGTAATACGTAATGCGCAAATGAACAGGCAGATATAAACAGCAAGCAAATAAGATATGGCATATAGAGGTAAATAAGTTGGCGCCCAGAAGTGGTAGGCGAAGTCATAATTTCATCTAGCCGATCCTACGCATTTGTGCTTCCTGTTGTTGGTACATAGGTTCCCTAGGCTTTGTTCCTTGGCTTGCTCCGAATGTAAGGATGGCTACTTCCTAGATCTCAGTCTATGCTAACTAATTTCCTGCCGACCCGGTACTGACTCATACAGGGTCGGTACTGACTCATACAGGGTCGGTACTGACTCATACAGGGTCAGTACTGACTCATACAGGGTCAGTACCCTACCGATGCAGGGTCGGTATGTTTGGTACTCATTATCATAATCATTCTAGCCATCCAATGGCTATACCAGTGATGCCAGAATTGCTCAAATGATAGTGCTATGAAAATCCACTACACATGTGGATTTTATTGACTACAATACAATGTACTCAACAATTTCAGCTTGCTCTCAAAACAATTATTTTGTGAGTTTTGGTTCATACCATGCCATGCCATGCCATGCCATGAAACTGTGCAAAATAGAAACATGGTGCCTAGATGACACCTTGGAATTTTTTAGAGGTAAATTAAATGCCTAGATGTTGGCCATTTGTCAACTGCACCACTGCAACAAATCAAAACAGGAAAAAGTAGTGGCCTGCATATAAGATGGAAGTGTGAAAAAAAACAATGCAAGCAAATGAAAGTCAACAAACAACTTAAAAAAGAAACACGTTGTACTATGTTGTGAAATGTTCAAATTGCTTGGCTAGTTCGCCAATGATATTTTAAACCAAGTTTAAACTTAAGCACAAAATTTTAAACACCCACCGCACAGTAGTATGCCATGTATGTCACCAACAAATTCAGGAGGAACGATTTTCCAGATCTGTAATCTCCAGAAATGCAGATGACAAAAACTTCAGTACTTTTCTGAGCTGGCCCATTTTTAAATATATGTTCGACTTCGTGAAGGTTATACTTTGGAGTGTCTTTCGTTAGTCCTATTACAGGCCTGACTTTCTGAAAACAAATGAGAGTTGAAGCTATAGCTTGTAGGTGTAGTTGAAAGCTGGTAATTATTTGCTAAAAGCAAGTACAACAGAAAAAATAAAAAAAATTTCAAGTTAAAACAAAAGTAGTTTGAAGAAAAAGTTGCCTGCCGCTTTTTCGAATCCCAAAGTCCTCAACTGTAGTGCACAGGTTTTATCATTATGGCATCGAGCAATATTTAAAGCTGCCAATCAATAGGATTTGTGCTGGTAAGAGCACAAATGCAAGGAATCACTAGTGTTTCCTAGACAAAATAACCTCAGCAACATGGTTATCTTCCCAAAAGGAGACAACTCCGATGAATAGTTGTTTCCATCATGATTTTAATGAATAAATGTTTCCGGTAAAAAAAATTGGAAATTATCAAAAACTTCTAGAGTTGTCAAATATGTAACATTTTCCTCTGTAAAAAATCATGCCGCTGAAATTTTAAAATAAGTGCTTCAATTTTACTTTCAATAATTTTTTCTGTCGTTTTAATGACACCTATTGCTATTCATTGTAACAAAACCTATCAAAATTTTATGTATATTTAATAGTTTTGCCGACTCTTTAAAAAGGACCAAATGACGTTTGAGAAAGACCATCACAGTTCCCATTGATATTAATCAAAAGTTTGTTGCCTGCCTAGCCTACATATTAAAAATTGATTTAATTTTTCCCGTGGCTAAGTATTAAGCAAAAAAGTTCAAATTCTGCCAATTTTATGTTTCCAGCTACCTAAACACCATTTCTGGTGATGTCTCAATGGACAAAGACACTTCCATGTTTTACAAACTGTCAGCTCAGAACATATAGATAGAGCATTCCACATTATGTAGTTTTTGCCTTACAAATTGAGTGCATTTGTAATAAAAAGCTGAGAAAAAAATGAGGTTTGGCCAAAAAAGTTAGAAATATAAAAAATATGAGTTGGCTATATAGCAACAGTTTGGGTTTGCAAAAAGAATAGCTTCGATATTCTTTAAAAGACCATCGCAAAAATTGACTTCTTTTTTGTTGAATTCTAAATATTTGAAAATAAAACTCTTGAAATGGTATAATGGCCATTGGTTTGGAGTGCCAATTTGTGCATTAATATATATTACTGCATTAGGATTAAAACAGGAAATTGTCAAATTAACGATGGTTGCCTTTGAATTGATAGCAACACTCTTTTTCCAGGGCCAATTATGGTCACGACAACTGCTTTTTGACTTCCTTTTAATCTGTAAAAACATGATTCATAAACCTTTTCATTCAAAATTGTTCATCCAAGCCAGTTGCCATTTACTATTCAAAAAACTTTGTAGCGTTTGCCATTACAGGTTTACCCGGACAAAAGCTGAGATTTTCGCAAAGGAATAAAAAGTTTGCCGGATAGAACATTTTAACCAATCAAATACCTAATTTAAATAAATTTCTCAGGCTTGTAATCAAACCTACGAGCCAATGTTTGCAGGCTTCACATAGTTCCCATTCTTAACAAATAAGCAAAAAGCTCTCTACAAATACCTTGTCAAAGATATTCATAAAAAGTTGAAACCTTTTTTAAATGATATAAAATCATACGTTTAAAATAAAATGGGGAGGCTTATTATGCTTGACATTCTCAATTCCGCACCAGATAGCAATGTTTTTCTTTGAGATAATCTTGGCTAAATAAAACCAACAATTTCTTTCCTCATACACAAGCAAATGATAATTTTCATGAGCTAATTTCTTTTCATAACAAACTCTATAGAAAAAATTGGTGTTCAAGAAACAATTATATGTTTCTGTTGGAATTGTGAAACAAACATTTTATCGACAAGTATATAAAATATGCTCTTTAATAAAACATAATTTGCTTTTTAAAGAAATTTATATAAACCACGTTTATGATAGAAATCCTTGTGTCATCTTAAATTTTCATTCAGGGAGCTTAATTTTCGAAAATGACACATCTTTGAAAATAATGGGTTCACACCCAACTTTCAACCCCAAAGATAACTCAGGCATATGGAAACAACTTTAAATAGCTGTAAAATAGAGGAAATTGTAGCTAAGTATACAGTTGTAACTGAAATAAACAGCTTTTGAACATTTGGTTGTCACAAAAAAAATGTTGCTAACTTACAGATGACTCCAAGCCAGAAGAACTCTGTGAACTTCCCATCTTGTGTGAATTATATAAACAATATGTAGGTCAGTATGTACTGTTTCAGATTGTTAATGTTAATAACTCGGGCCTTCACACCCCCTGCAACTTATGCAACCAATCTGTTGGGATGATCATTGCAGGATGCCAAACAACTAAAAATCATTCTGTTATATACTAGTTATTATCTGTTACATCCGGCTGAAAGAGGCGAAGAAATCAGTAACAGCCAATTAGAACTTAGATCAAACAAAATACTTTGAGCTTGTGATGTCATTGGAAAGTTTTAAATGTTTCCCCAGTGGCTTACATCATCAAATCCCACAGGAATTAAAAACAAACAGCTGCACACAATTACACTTTACCAAAAAATTAGCTGGCTAGACTTGAGAAAAAACCTTTGAAGAAATAGCATCAAGCATGAATAATTGCAGTAATTAGTATTTCATCAATAATCAATAATATTGCCATCAATTTTGACTGATTCTAAACTTCCCCTTTTTGTAAAAGCTTTGCTAACATAAACTTTGTGACTTAATAACTCCAGTAATGAAAACTAGTTGCGAATGGTTAAACAAAAACTTTCTACCCAATAGCTGTATTAATTTATACAATAAAAAGTAGCTGCTGCAGACAAATGTGTCAGTTTTTACTTCATCACAGACCAAATATATCATTATGTGCCAAAGGTACATCAGCTGCCTTAAAGGGAATCTCTCATGTATACAATAATATATCAGGTTGAAGGGCTCGGTTCACTGAACACAGTCATGCTACTGCCTTAGAACCTAACCCTAACCATAAAGAGTAAAAGGCTGTCAAAGTCAGAAAAAAGGTACTATTTAGGTACTAAAGTAGGTTGTCCTCTCTTACCCCTAGGTACTATCTATAATTAGAATTCCATATGAGCAACCTTTTGCGGTTAGGTTATGCACTCATATGTATGCTGTCACAGCAATTAAAAACCATTCATTGTTCATCGTCAGTCATCGTCGCGCAAGTGATAATGTTAGTTATTTTCATTGCGCAACGCTTTCACTTTTCAAATCACGCTAGTTGGATAAACATGGACATGAGCAGTGACAGTGAAAAAACGTCAACAGATGGTAGCTACATAGATGAGCTGGACAAAACAAATGACAACATAATCATTGGATATGCTGGTGAGCCTGAAGTGAGTGATATATAACTTTTGACCTATCAGCATTGCGCTGTCTCCATTTAAAAATATGTTCTTATTCACATGCACAAATCAATTCTAGAAATTGACATGATGCTATTATACTATGTATGTAGAAATTTGCAATAACTTTTGTGGAAATACGTTACATAGAGAAGTTCATGTTGATGGATGTTACCACTAGTAATTCCTTGATAGATAATTTTACATGAGGCTTGTTGTTGCATACAAAATACTTTATGATTGTGGAAGACAATAATAATGAAATTGATGCAGTCAGTAATACAACATGTTACAATTACATAACAAAGTATACAGCCAATCCTAAACATATGAGCATTTCTTTATCAAATGCTGCTATGTGGAATTCGACAGACTTGCATCATGCATGTATGTTTTTCCCGATTCCTCAATCTGCAAACTCTGCTTAATAGTGGATTTTGAATCACTCTGCTGCTCTTTCGCCAAATCTAAAAAATAATTGTTGCCAGTTTTAGCACAGATCAGCATTTCAAAAAGTCCAACTGTCAATAGCAGTGCTATATATTGAGCCATTTTTTAGAAATCACAGCCTTTTACAGTATCTGAAGTTGAAATACTACAATTTGGTTATTTTAGGAGGATTCTGAAGAAAGTAACAGTGAATCAGATGAAGAACCTGACGGAAGAGGAGATGTGACTGAATGGTGCACATGCGGACATTGCACCAACGAAGACAATTTTCGTCAGCGATTGTGTTGCAAGGAAATGGAGGAGTGTAGTGCTAGACGCAGAGAAACCACTACCCACTATGGACTGGCAGAAAAGTACCAATGCATATGTGCACACCAAGGCTTCCAACAAGTCTGTCTGCAATGGGAAGTCTTAGAGAATGCATGGTTAGCATACAAGCAACAGTATGGAGCTAGAGCTTATCACAGCAATGAAATACACAAACGATATCGGCACATTGCATACCGCCAGTTAGCACGTTTTATATTTGGAATAGTTGGACAACAGAACCGCTCACCATTACCATCGTGTGCAGTGAATGCTATTACAACACAATTTCCAGCAGAAGATGGAACATACACCGGCTACAATCCAGTTTAGGTTACATTGAGTACATATTATACCTTGATCTATGTTGCTGCTTCAGCAGCTCAACATCAACTGGTCTTTCAGCCATATCAACCAGTTTGGGCATTCTTTCCTGTGCAAGCTCGTCTTCTTCAAATTCAAAAGCTTTCTAGATAAGGACATTGACATATTCTGCAAAAGTTCCATCTTTTTTATTAGACACTTTTGGTTACAACTTTTGCAATTAAATTCATGCTCTTTTACAAAAATATGTTTGTCATTGAAGCAAAATTTTGAGGTGCAACTGTATGAAAACAGTCAGGAGTAATAGTAAAGAAGTAAAGTTCAACTGTTTGGTTACGAGTAAGGGAAATGTCGCATACCGTATGAGGCAGGCTTTGAGACAGTCTTTATTGAAGGCTCCCCTTTTTTGAACTTTGGATAAGTAACGACCAATCGTTTTGCACCTGCTCTCTCGGCATTGTAATTGAAGTGTATTGCTGCCAGTCTTAGTCTATAATGCAATTTACAGTAAACTTGGCTTATCACATTGAGCCACAGTGGTTGTATTCAGTTATGTGTAATAACAAAGCATTGTGTCTTTCGTTGGCAAGAACTGCTTTACCATGACATCTCCTGGTTAGCACTAGTTTTGTTTTCTCAATTAGTGTGAAACATTCTAATCATTTAGGTAAATTGATGCACTGGTATATAAATAACAGTAAACATGGCACAATTTATTTACCTGGTGTACATGGAGTCGTGATGAAAGTGAATCATTTTGGGTGCAAAATGATTTATCACAGAATGAAAAGACTCAAGACTTGATGTTTGTCCAACAGGACTAAGTTGACGTACATCCTTGAGCCTATTTCTTGTTTCAATAATGTCTGTTATTAGAGTCAAAGGAATGCTGCCTGTAAATAAAAAAAGAAACATAAACCAATATATCAAAAACCGTGTCGGAGCTGACACAAAACAACTGTAGTACATTCCTGGTGCAGAATGATTCATAGCAATGAGGGCCTGTTTGGTCACCTGGCTTCAAATATTTCTTTTTTTTGTCTCCACGTTTTTTCCTTTGACGCTCACACCGGGGATACAGTGGATTGGCGTGTTTGTGTTTACCAGCTATGTGGTTAGTCAGACTTCTCCACTTCGCCTCAACAGTGTCACTCCATTTCTCTGCCAAGTTTGTTGGTGTTGAAACAGCAAGCCAATAAAGATGGTTAATTATCGCTGTTGTCCACTGCCTTACCAACTGCTCTTTCTCATCAAACTTGGTTGCATTTTTCAAATCCTTTTTCAAACCTAAAAGTTGTTCAATCAAGTCAGTTGGTGCTGTGTTTCAAGCCAATTGATTGAGTGAGAGACTGGGACTTGCCAGCTGTCACAAATGCAGTTCTGAGAGCTAATATCAATGTAACAGCAAAAAGCGCACCCCTAAAACTAGCAACAATAAGCTGACAAGCACAGTATGAAATAAGTGTTTTTTTGTGATCTATGTATGCATATACAAAATTTTTTGGAATTATTTACACAGCAACTGAAATACGTCAACTCTTGAAAGCGTAAGTAAACTAAAATTGTCTTACTTTTTGCAACGTGCCAAATGTCTAAGTAGTGGTGTATGATTGGGTTATTCTTTGAGGACGCTTTTCTGTTGACACTGTAGTTATCTCTCATATAGGCACGTATTTGGATGTGCCTGTCAGTTATGAGATTTTGGACATCAAGTTTCCATGTTGACAAAATTTCAGCTAAGCATTTTAGAAGTCCAGTCATTTCCATGGCATTAGAATTACCTGTAGTCTAAAATGAGACATGTAATTGTGAACAACTTTTCGAAAAAATTGAGCTTGCTGAACTAACGATCAAAAATGGTCATAGGCAATGTTAAAACAGTAAAAATTTTTCAGACAGCTGGCATGGGGCGTGTAACTGTTATTTTCGGCTGTTCAAAAAGCTAACACCAGATCTTGCTGCTCAAAGCAGTTGCAATTTTTGATTGCTGTTGGCTGGTTGACTAGATACAAATCTAGTACATGCTTGCCCTTCTGAACCAACTGCTTCATCCAAAAACTATGAACTGACCAACTAATTGCCAAATGATTATGAGACTCCAGTACAACATAAAAACAACAACGATATAAAGGTCTTATGCCAAATGCAGCACAGTGTGACCATAGATGTAATTGATATGCAATTGAACAATGAATACTACCCATTAATTTTACTTGATATATTGACGCCTCTGCATAAACCTCTATTGAGGCCGACTGAACATTGCTGCTACTAAATGCATACCTGAGTCTGTTTCATTGTCAGTATTTTCTGGGTGTGAGTGTCAAGTAGGCTGTAGCAGCCATATTTAGCACTATGGCCCATTGAGTCACATCTAGCATCTCCAGCAAGTGTGAGCACTCGGCTTTCATGTTTGATGGCTGCTACTTGGCTCTGTTGCTCCTTCTCCCAAACTGCCCTAACCGCTTTCATCAGGTATAACTTCTGATGTCGAAAAAAAGTGCTGTCGTTTGGAACGTGTATATAGGCAAGGCGAAGAATTCTAAAACACCAAAGCACTTTCAGTGGAATATTTTTCTTGAGAAGGTTTAGGAACAACGTCAACAGTATGAACTGCGGTACTAAAAGTTACACGTACACTTTCATAGTAACATATGATGCATTTGATTAAAAAAATCATCTGCTTTTGACAAAATAGTTTTAGTTGGCGATCATTGTACCTGAGTATTTTGGTAGCAAGGCCTCCACCAAACAGTATAACACAGCTAAGTAGATAATTGATGTCATATATTCTGTTTGTAGTCTGTGAAGTGGATCGCTGATACTTTTGACCACAGTTATTGCATTCTATGCTTAGGCTGAGTGCTGCTCCTTGTATAGTTCCATCCACAGTTAGATTATCTGTAAAATTAACAGTGCAGATAAAACTTAGTGTGGGCAATGTGTGTGTCTCGAAAATTACACCAATGAAAAGTAAAATACATACATTTGGACAGGTTCAACCTGGACATTGTTTCAATCGAATAATTAAAAAACCTAATCTTTAAAAAAATATATGTTTGATCGATCGAGTTTAAGATTTAACACTGTTAGCTTTTATTTATTTATTTATACGATATTTTAGTTGTTTTGAGTGAAAGCTTGTGAGCATTTTTAACTAGTTCATGATTCAGCATACCTTTCTCGCCACAATTTCTGCAATTTCATGCTTTTGCTCAAGGCCCATAACAGAAAAGACCAAGTTACTATAAACCTTGACTCCGTCCAAGGCTTGCGTTCATCAAATCTGAGTGGAAAGATGAATAAATGTAGAATAAATGTAACTTGTCCTGCATTCAATAATAAGATATGCCGCCGGGCTCTTTGGTTTATGGTGATATGCGTTGTTCTATGCAATGTAAATGGTACATAAACAATTATGTATTACCTTCAAGCTATGGCAACAAAACTCATTCCACATTGTTTGATATAGTACTGTGGCCAGTACACAAATAAAAGCTTGAGAAGCTATCATTTCGCAACAAATCTTACGTTATGTTTTGTGATAGCAGGGTGTCCTCAGGTTCTTTGTCCATATTGCTATCAGCCGCTGCATACTCTGAAAATGAAGCATTGGGGTCATAAATAGAGGCAGGCGTTGCTGGACTTGGTACTTCTTCTGCAAATGCTTCTGCCAGTAAGTCCGATTCCTCACTCGTTGTACGGCACCTTTTGATAGGTGATGTCGGCCAATCATCCTCAATCACCCTATACGAAGATATATATATATATATATATATATATATATATATATATATATATATATATATATATATATATATATATATATATATATATATATATATATATATATATATATATCAATATATAGCAATCAAACTGATAGTGAGCGAAGTAAATTGGGCACAATCAAACAATTGTTCTTTAGTTCATATATGAAAAGCAGCGGTACACATTTGGAATGTGGCCAAATTTTATTTCATCTGTTTCACAGGGAGTATCACAAGCAATGCATTATGTTTATCGCTCATATTTGCAATGTATCTCACACAGCGATAAAGTATTCATTTTTATGCAGTTTTCAGCAGAAATGGTACCTTGAAGCACAAGAGGCAGTATCATCTTGTCCCACTTGTCCAACTTCTTTGTTGTATATTGTTGGCAAAGCATGATGCTATATACGAAGTCTGTAAAAATTTTAAATACTGTTACCATCGCTGTTATTAAAATTTTTTGAAAACCTCACTACTTTTAGGAAAGAACAAGCAAAGTCATTCAAGTTTACACAAGTTTAGACAGTGGTTGTTTTACTATCATGAAAATGTAATGTAATAATCTTACCTTGTTGGAGCATTCAGTCTTCTATTTGCCTTCCAAGCAGCAAAGTTACTGAAGCTTTCAACTGAGAAATGTTTGTAACACAAACCAGCAGATTTTTTAATAACAAGGTGTGGAACACATTGTTGAACAAATATGTCCCACTGCTGTGCTATAGCATAGGCCTTTGGCCATAAATACACAGCTTCTCTGCTTCCACAAAGTATGCATTTTCTCTCAACCATATTTTGTTATAGTGTCGTATATTGAGAGATTGAGTTGGTTATGAAAACAGAATGACATCACAGTGCAGTTCTCACACTTATATATAGGCACTCAGTGGATTTGGGTTATTTATAGTTTTGGTGAGTCAACAGGACATATGCTGACACAAATATATTGTGCAACAATCATTGTACTCGGTGCGTGCACTGAGCGCGGTATGTTGATTAGGCTTGTAACCACAGCAATACTTTGCTGCCTACAAAAAAGTCATGATGTGGGGACAACTCTTAAGATGAGTGGTGGTTATTATTGGATAATAACTTTCATTAGGTTTGTTGGACAGACAACTCCTATTTACAGCTGCATTCGCCATAAAATTTGCTGCAGATTGATATATTATTGTATACATAAGAGATTCCCTTTAATAACGTTTTGGAATTCCTAGTAGGAAAAAAAAACTCCCCTGTCTTTCCATGACTCAATAACTTTGCTGATATCAAAGCCTACCTGTGTTGGTGATAAGTGAAACTAAGACCATCGACTAGCTGATAAAAACAAATACCAACGAGTGTTTGCACAATGAGTGTGTATTGCTCTATAAGTTTTAAAACAAATTACGAGAGCCGGCATGAAATAATGTCATGTGATACTACCAGCTGCTATTATTTTGTTCATGTGCCTGACTATCACTAGGCTCCCATGGCTTGGTGTGAGGCAATTGACTACTTAATTGGATCATGGGGACAGTCATCAAAATTTGAAACAGGCCTATTTTTTAGTTTGGTTTAAGAAACCTAATTAGAGGCAGTTCATGCGCCTTTCATTATCATTAGGTGAGGTGATGAATAACGCTTGACTGCTTTTCATTTGTGCGATAAAAGATTACTTGTACAAGGGGACTTGATGCCTTGTGATTTTGTTTTAATTATAGTAGATTTTAAGGTTGAAAATCCTCCATTGGTTATGTCCCCGGCTTCTATGCCTCTCCTGATCACCCCCACCCCCTATGTAAAATGAATCTAGACCTATATATTGGAGCTAAACTTGAAGTTTTCTCTCAAAACCCCAGTAAAATCTAAATGAACCCCAGACCAAGTGGTGAGTAAAGGATTATGTGAACAAGTAATCCTAATTTGGGGATATTATCGACCCTGTATACACTCCCTGAGGTATGCGTATAGAGCCATATAATGGTTGATCCCAATATGTGTAACATTACCTCCAAATTGTTCGGAATTAGGGGGCCATGGTTAGATTGAACCACGTCGAAGATATAAAAAATAGAATGCAAATGAAGAAACACCCTATAAGGACTGGAAACTTTCCTTTCCTCTGATTAACTACGGCGACCAAAGGAAAACTACTCCATGTGTTTTTTATTCGTTGGATATACCTATTGTAATTGCATTGTTATAGGTTGTATAGTTTGTGACTCAACAATACCGCCAAAGAATGAACACGGCCTGTGCTTTATACACCCTCTCTCTCATTCAGTCTACTTTTTCTCACCGCAATGGAGTCTGATCCAAAAATTCCACCAATTTCCAAGGAGTCCATTTTGTCACAGGCGTTACCAACCAAGGTAGAGTCCTCAACTCATACAAACTACCCAGTGCTACAAAATAAATAGTTCATTAACTTCACTCTCTTTAGCTGTGCAACAAGGTGACCACAAAGCTTTCCAGTAACTTTATTTGTAAAATGTAAGAGTTTTCTTTTCATACTAGTGGAGAGAAACATTCATCCTCAGATGGACCGATAGAACAATATCATACAAACAATAAATTTATCAAATACCCTGTAAAAAACATGATGAACAATACTGTCCACTCAATTCAGATACGCCTGGTCCAGCTGATCTAGTCAATACTGGAGTTAGCAGTAAGTTTGGCGCAGATATACGGTGCTCCCTTGGTCTTCACCCTATCTCCAGGGATACTTACACTACTTGTCATATAGCTGGGTATCTAGACTCCTGGTTCTAAGGGCACTTTAACCGCTGCGATCTGGGTGAATATGTGAGAATATTGGGCAGGTATCAACTCTTTATAACCTATATCATGGACTCTGTGTTAGTATACAGGGTCGGTACAGCAGCTATACTGAGCCGATATCAAATATATATGACTTACTGGAAGGACCTCAGGTCTTATACTGGGTTGGACAACTTGGAAATCAGATTGAAATCAAAAACATAATTTAATGCCAAAAATGAGTGAAGTCGTTAATGAAATGTCTTCCAAATATTCCTAGTTACCCAATGACCTTGTAAATTAATGCTTGCTGTACATAGACTAAGAAATGATACATTTAACCAATAGCAATAATATTTAAGAGGCAACTCACAGTTAAGATGATTAAAAATACATAGTAGTTAGTCATTTTTAGCTTTAACTCAGCTTGTTCATAAATCTTTTGATGGTAGAATTTTACTTTTAAAAAAAATAAATGGCGCCATTATTTATTTCATTCTTCTGTGAAACAAATGCATTTTTTAGCAAAATCAATATTTTTAACGTGATGAATATTATTGATACTTTGTTTCAATAATCATTGTTTGTACAGCAAGTTTGTTTTCTTGTCACTTCAGTTGCACATATTGAAAAGTACCATTTGTTTTTGCGCAGTAATAAAATGGACTCCATCCTTCAAAAATACTAAAAAGTTTTAGTGAAAAATACTTCTGTACCTTATGGACAAACAACTTTCTCATTAGAAACTGTTATCGCATACTTCATGTCATACATCAATCAATGTGTTCGGCAGCTTCACCGCAGTGATCTGTATCCGCAAGTATAGAAACAATTTGCTAAACTTCCTTAATTAAACTTTGATTGACACACTAACCACTAACCACTAACCACTAACCAACTAACCATAAGCAAAGATCAACCGTTTGTGTATCATCTCCACCTAGATTATTAACAAAATATATTTATATTAAATTTAAGAATGTCTTTGATTTGATAATCAATGGTAAGTTTAAACCCCTGCCATTGTTCAAATCGGTCGAACAAATTGTTTCACAGCAGCTTCCATTTCCCTTAGGATAGCGGTTTAGGAGTCCATTAAAGTGGCAGAACAGACAAGTACATACACACTCACAAACAGAAAATCAGACAATCAGATAATCAGATAATCAGTCAGACAGACAGACAGACAGACAGACAGACAGACAGACAGACAGACAGACAGACAGACAGACAGATAGATAGATAGATAGACAGAAAGGCTGTCAGACCAACAGACAGTCTGTCAGACAAACAGACAGACATACAGTCAGTCAGACAAACAGTTAGACGGGCAGTCAGCCCGTTAGTCCGTCAGTAGTGGTAATGTAGGAGCAGATCTCTGCCATGGTGTCTAAGGACAAAAACGCTCTCCTGGTTCCAAGTGCTTTTTTGTGTGCGCCAGTTACCATGAGAAGCTGAAAGGGTACTTTTTTGCACCAGTTTTATTGTTTTTAATATTTTTGTAATTGTATGATTAACTAAGTACTTATTGTGCAGGGGTTGTTTTTATTACGGTTTGTATGATGATTCAGATTGGGTTTTGAATGTTGTATAAAGATGAAGTGTTGTATTATTGTATTGCTATTGATAGATAAGATGTCGACAGAGGAAGATGCGGAGATGAGAGTAATGAATGAAAATGATACTGTTGATAGTACTACAAGTGAAATTGTAGATGTTTTACCGGGTCTGAAACGAAAAGTGCTAATAATTATGATGATATTGGTGGTTGTCATAGGATTTTCTAATCTTGGAGGTATTACTGAGTTTAGTGTATATCAAAGTGCTGTAAGAGAAATATAAAAGGTGGGAACCCCTCCCGGTTGAATCATAAATGAAACTATTGGATGATGACAAAGATCTAATTCGTCATGGATGGTAATGCTGAAAGATTTTATGCTGGGATGCGATCTCCTTTTGCGCAGATGATTGTGGGTCCAACTGGTTCAGAGGAAGCGCAAGAAATTTTACGGATGATTGAAGCTAGTCAGACCGTAGCTTGTTCTCCATCGGTAAAAATACATTACTGTTATGAAGCCTATCAAAAAGCTTTAGATGATGTAACCAGAGTGAAATTTCACAAGGAATGATGATAATTGATGATTTGGTGGATGAAGTTGGTGGTAAAGCCCATACCAATGCTTTGTATATGAAAAATAGTCATCATTCGAACAAAAGTGTCTCGTTCATTTTTCAGAATCTGTTTTTAAAAATAAATTGTTCGATTTCCATGAATAGTCACTATTTTTTTCTTTTTGAAAACCCTAGAAGCGTTTTTTCGGTTACCTATTTGACTCATCAATGCTTTCCCAGACGGACAAAATATGTACAAGAATCCTTTGAACAAGCAACAAAGAAACCATACTCATTTCTACGAATAGACACAGCAAACGGATGATCATCAGAGACTATTGGGAAACTTTACATTGGACCAGCCCATGATATTGTATGCTCTCATGTAAACGCAGATGAATACAATTACTATTTGATTCATCCCACAAGAATTTTGTTGTTCATTCACGTAACACGTTGTTAATATAATGATTAAAGCTCTGCAACAAAAATTAAAAAGAAATGCGTCGCTGTTGTTATCACTTAACACTGCATCAGCTTCGATTCAAAGGTCTGCAATAGCTATAGTGAAGAAAGATCTTATTATGACTTTTATGTGTGGTGCTAAAGCTATTATCAATGGAACCATATCGTTGTCAATTGCTCAGCATAATCAGTTGCAACGAAACGCAAAGGATATTGCTAAGTCTGGTTAGGAAATCAATGATAGACAATAAAAAATTGTGTTGCAAAAAGGGGGAGTTCTACCTTCCTAGTAGGTCCTATCATCAGCACAGTACTTACCGGAATACTGAAAACTGTATTAGGGGAAGGACAAAGATGAATGTCTCCACAAGTATAATGATGTAATGGATGGCGATTTTAGCTCTGGATGACCTGGGCGAGAGAGGAAAAGGCCAACTCAGATCTGTTTCAATTATTGATAGAAACCGTTAAAAACATAATATTAAGCGATGTTCTTTGGAGTCAAAACAGTTCATTGAGTTTCAACACTACAAGATGGAATTACGAAAACTAATCAGCATAGAATTTTGACTCAGACTGGTAGAGGCAATCTTTTGGACGCTGCAATAACACCTGAGCATGCAGCCTTTGACATACTCTAGACATAATTTTTTAACGTCTGAAAATGAGTACCATAGATTAATGAGAAAAGTCGGCAATGTTACAGTGACAGAGAAAAAGAAGAACACTCCCCCTTTGTCTTACAACCCTATAGAAAATATAACGGTGAGAGATATGAAAAGAAAGCGGAATGGTTTGTTGGAAACAACGCATGAACCGGATTTGTCCGAGTGCAAAAAGTTGGACAAAAATTTTCAAAACATGCGTGGATGCTTGAGCGGTGTCAGAAAAAATGAAAATGGTCACCAACAGATGGATAAATAGTCTCCTGCCAAGAAACCAAAGTCACAACCTAAATCTTCCTCGGCTAATATTACATTTATTGTTGACAAGTCCGACAACCTTTTGCCAATCGAACCCATTCCCTCTACCTCTGTGCTAGATGCTACTGAGAAATATCCAATAAGAAAAAGATTGTTTTATACTGATGACTTCTCTATGATCGACATTGAGAATTTTTATGATTGAGAACGTAATGAAAAGGGTTGAAGGAAAAATTATAAGAATTTGATAAAAAAAGTATCTTGTATAACAAACACATTCTGGGGTGAGAATATTGGAGAGCTTGAAAAAAGTTGGCAAGTACGATTCAGATAAGGACGTGGTCAACATCGGAGACAAGTGGTTGAATCAAAGAAGTTCAAAAACTGTGTTGGCTGATGTTCTAGCCAACACAGGCATGATAAGATTGGGTAACACAAACTACAACAAATTCTAAAGTCTGTTCTTGGATTAAGGAATCATAATTGTCAGAAGATCAGCAAGACAAACACGTACGGAGAAATCTTGGGTCGTTTCGGGAACTGGAAAATTGACATTGCCAAGTAAAAAGAGTTGTATTACAATCCCACATTGCACATGTCTCTGCGAGGAGCTGAAGTTTTGCCGCAAGCTCGTAGAAAACAAGAGGGAGAAAGAAGAATCCTTGAATGTCTGGGCCGAGAAGATGCCACACACTGCAAAAAAAGTGATGACCAACTTTAAGCGCCGCCCCACGATGGTAGCTGAAGTAGGAGAGCAGCATCAAATAAATTTGATAGATGTGTGTTCTCGAAAAGAAGAAAACGATGAGACACCATTTATAATAACAGTCGTCGATTCTCTATCCAGAAAAAGTTGGGCTGCTCCACTCATCTCCAAAGCTGTTCACATTATAACCAGAGGTTTGAGAAGGATACTGGATGGAAAAAACTACAAGGTTTTACAATTGAAAAAAAATAAAAAGCTTGACAATGATCATGTCAAGAGCCTGCTGGCTGAACAAAGACCAGGTGCTTTACAACCGAAAGCGAGAAGATAAAGGCTTTTGATGGTGGAACTTTTCAGCAGGACTTTAAAAGAAAATATTTACAGATTTCTCACCTACAAAGGTGATGACAGATACATCGATGTTTTACCCCTGATTGTTAGTGCATATGACAACACTATTCACACTGCTAGAGAAATGAGATCAAACAACATAAATTTTCACTACTAAGAACTCGTGTGGAATCAAGTGTACGAAGGAGGTGAGCACAGTCTGGCTAAAGAATCAAAGTTTAATTTTGGAAACTATGTGAAAATTAGCAAGGCAAAAGGAGCATTTGAAAGAGGATTTTCCCCAAATTGGACCATTGAGGTCTTCATAATCACCTGTGTGCGAAGCCATAAAAAACATATTGTATACAAGGTGAATGATTTGGCTGGAGAGATGATCAGGGGGCCTTTTATGAAAAAGAGTTGCAAAAGGTAAAAAGACCTACAAACTTCAGGATCGAAAATATATTGGAAAGAAGAATTAGGAGAGGTAAAAGACAGATATTGGTCAAGTGGTTGGGCTATGGAGAAAAGGTCAACAAGTGGGTGGGTGAATAACTTATAAAGAACGAACGCTCGCTGTCTGCATCATCCAATGACAAAATGTCCATGCTGATAACTTTACTTAACTCAAACTCTAATGCTGGAGAGTTTCCTGACAACACTAACTTTGATTTTACAGTGAGACGGCATAACTACCTGGACATCATGGGTGCTAAATGGGAGGTAGCTCTGCTAAGTATACTGTATTTTAATAATTTGAAAAATTTAACCGCTGGTAAAATATATCTCTGGCAAAAGCGAAAAGTCATTCATCCTAATCGGCAACTGGAGACACGATAGTGTGGAAAAGTTAGTAGAAGATTGTACGAAAGAGAATGCATGAAATGAGGTTGAACAAAAATTTTGCCATCTCCTATAACAAAGTGACCAACACGAGTTTACTAACCAACAACGATCAAGCCACGACACTGAGTTTTTCCAAGAAGTTAGCCTTTTGGATTCGAACAGGGCGGAAAAACTACGTATAACCGTGGTAGATACAACAATAATCACATCACCCGATGTAAAAATTTCAGACTAACCACTTCATATGTCTATTCCAACATTGTCAAGAATAGGATGATAGGTGATGCAAGTGTGCCTTTGCTAAGAGTAGTACTAGTACAAGCGAAGAAGAATACCGTTGTGTACCAATAGTTTAAAAACCCACACAAAGTCAATGTGGCAACACTGAATAGCGATCTCATCCAAGTTCTTATAATGAGCGACGACGGTGAGCAAATACCATATGATGGTGAAAACGTGGTGCTGATGGTTCCCGTTAGAGAAAAAAGAAAATGAGTTCAGTACAATACACCCCCGAAGAGTCGAAAGATTTTTTCGAAGATTACTACAAAATGCAAGCTGAAAATGTAATTGGAGTGTTTTGTGGATGCTGTGTGATGCTTGGTATGAGAGGAACGGGCTCGGTAATATTTTTTCACGTATCCTAAAATCAGCAATGCCTCTGCTGTAGAGAGGAGCAATAAGCCTAAGTAAGAGAGCGCTATCTTTTAGCAGCAATGTAGGGCGTGACGTCATGGGTTGGCGTAATTTTGCATCATCTGCGAAGAAGAGAAGATTGGAGGAGCTCAATGATATTGGAGGGGATGTACTTGGTGCAGTGCATCCAGATTGAGTGGAGAGGAGAAAAAAAACAGGCTGAGGGGAAGAAAAAAGGTACAAGAAAACTTAGTCATTCCATATTTTAGCGAACCCAGAATCTATAAAGCAGGAGGAGGTGAAAGTTGACTGGACCTCGCAAAAAGAAGGCTAGTCCAAATGAAACGATGTGTAACAAGTTGAAAGGTTCTCTCAATAAAACATAAACCCTGCACTGGATGTGTCTGCGGCAGAGCCCACAAAAATTTTAGTAGAGAGATCCGACTACATTGTCATCAGACCCAAAGGTTGTATCCTTGCGGCTGGATAGAGTTGACCTAAGCAGGGAGTAATGGGCATTACACGAATATTTACGACTTGTTTTTGCAAGTTGAAACCCCAGTTGTCAAAGACAATGGAGCTGATATTGAGGACAGCAACGACAATGCACCTGTGCAGATGGGAGACTCACTCTATGTATTGTTCAAAGAGATGAAATTGTCCATAGAAGGTAATACTGTCAAATATGCCAATAATTATGGTTTGCTCATCTACTCTTTACAACTAATTGAAACTACCGCCTTTGCAAAGAAACAGCAGAGACAGTTGGAGGGTTGGGTGCATGATGGTTTGATAAGTACAGACGCCACTCAACGAAGCACAGTGGACAAAAAAGAGAAGGGCAGTAATCAGAGGTAGATAGAAATTTGTGTTTTTCGGCAAACCCCATCTTGCGCTTTTCCAACAGGGAAAGCTTATAGTCTCCGGACCGACTGTGCGAATGGAGTTTAAACGGGCTTCCAGCAAACTGCTATATTTTTTCACCGATGAGTCATCAACTGGAAGAGCTAAGATTTGAATCGCCAAGTTTAAATTGCGTCTCTGCGAAGTAAAGGTAAACGCCACGATACAAAACTCTCAACTCGGGTTGGCATCGGAAGGACACAACTACATGTATCCCATTGAGCGAAAGCGATTAAATTTGTACTAAGTTTTGCAGCAGAGTGGCATAGATTGATATAAGATTGGAAAAAAAAACAAACAGAAACCCAAACAGATCTATTTAAGGTTGTTCAACCACAACGCTCTGAGTGGATGTTTTACCATGAATCTGTTTAGGATGTAACATGTCAATATCAAGATATGAGGATATGAGAGCCAAACCATACCAACAAAATCTTGGACGGGAATATCATCAATTTCTGCACACTAGCGGATCTTTGCTCGATGGTGAAAGTATAGGAATTACAAGAGAACAACATGTAGATGTCACTAAGATTTACGGATTCAACTTGACAAGTGATTTTGTCAAAGAAGACTTTCACTTGATGAAAAATATCACAACGGGTGTGGAGATTCAGTTTAGCACCAACACAACCTAAGGCTTGTCCTTGGTCGCTTACTTTGTAAATGATGGTGTATTGGAGATGGACAGTATTCTTCAATTAGCTGCTTCATCGCAGTCAATGTAACTTTATTTATGAAAGTGTGCTATTAATTATTATAATTGACCACGCTCACAATCCGAAGATGACGTACTCGGCAGCCAATGGAAGTTATAGTAAGCTAAATTTCAGCTTATGCGACTAGCATTTGAGGCCAATGGCTATTTGGCAAGCTTATAAATCAGGAGTGAGTAGGTCTAGCTAGAGGATTATTTATTACATCAACCTGCTGCTCAAGACTTGATTATTTATAAACTTGAGAAAAAAGTGTTCAGTGCTGGCACGCTTCAACACGCAATCCTACGTCACTTGAAACATCATTGCTCATTCAAATTGTCTTCTTATCCTTTTGATCGTTGTAGAAGATGGTGCACATTGATTCATCACGGAATTCAATGGTAAACACCTGCATAACTTTTGGTATCGGTAGATCTCGAATTGGTCTTGTTTTTTTAATGTGGTTTTGTCAATGTGGGGTCACAGTATTCAGCAGAGAGGCACTGTTGCGAGTGAGGGCACGCAGATTGTCGATGCTGACGTCTGGAAAATTAATCTTGGAATGACGGAGAAGCATGTCGTCTTCAACACCTGTCACAACTCTTATTTTTCAGTTCAAGTCTACGACATTATCCACAGTCTCATCTTCCTGTCTTTGCTCTTCCAAATCAACAGCACAACGTTTCATCACTTGAGATTGTAAAGTTCTGTTTGGTGGGGGATTTGCACTCTTTCTTTTGCAGCTGATAGTGGAGAAAAAATTTCCTGGGTCTCCGACTCTCCAATCATCCATTGAGTTTCAGCCTCTTGGCTATTCATTCTATATTCACTCTGAAAATTGAAAATCAAAAAAATGTCAGTTGTTTATTATTAGCTATTCATAATAAAGTCGAAGATAGTTAATCCACAGCGCGGCTAGTTGAGTACTTGAACTAGTGTTAAATAATTATTTGTTATTTCTTACTTTAATGCAGAGAGTTTTCCTGGTATTTGTAGTAGATGTTGTTCTTTCAGTCACTGTTGTTGAAGTGGATACTTTCTGTATAAAAACAGTGGCTCGTAATTAGTTAAAGTTGCACCAATTGACCTGAACTCAATCGCACAAGAATCCTATATTACATAAAGATTTTCTTGCGAAAAACTTCTCTTTTTCGAGCGAAAAATGTTGGTTTTTTTTGCCCAAAAATCCTTTTATAACATAAGAGGATTTTCGCGCGAGTAACAATTTCTTTTTTGTGCGGGAAAATCCTTATATATTACAATGAGCTTTTCGCGCAAAATAAACAACATTTTGTCAGAAAAGTAGGATTTCTGCTTAGGTCAATTGGTGCTACTTTGACTATATTAGAAGGGCTGGTTTTACACAGAACCATCCACTCCAGCATCATTGTCTGAAGAAACAACATCTACTACAGCATCTATTACAACTACTAGAAAGACTCTCAGCAATGAGGTAAAAATTACTAAATAATTATTCAAAATTAGTTAAATTATCAACACTTTTTTCAGTTATTATCATTATTTTGCCTCAATATTTTTTTATCCTACACTGATATTTTTTCTGTTTATCTTAGATCAACATGTCAGTGAAGACAAAAACACTGCATGCAAAAAGAAATTTAACAGAGATATATCATGAATATGTAAAAGACAATATGGTTGTTTGGGAGAGATCAACATACCTAGTTACATTTCAAGCAACGATCTTCTGTGCTACAAAACCTATGTTAAAGATGGACGTACTACAGGGAGATATCTTTATGAATCAGTACAATCATAGTTTGTGTCTGCAAAAAAATGCGGTAGAAATGTTTATAGAGACAAATAATAACAATTTTGAATCTTTTCTATGCATGATAGACATTGTAGATATTAACAACTGTTTCAAAAAAGTTAAAAGGAACGCTTGGGATAAAATACTTGTTCAAGACTTAATTCAAAGAAGGTGGACTGAAAGCTTTTAGCGCAAAATCCAATTGTGATGTAGATACTTCTGTATATTCTTTTGAAATGATGGTGGAACTATTCAATGCATATCCATGACCATTTTTTTCTCATATACCATAATTATAAAATAATACCGTAAAGGTTTTACGTGCACTAGTTGTGAACCACCTTCACTGGACCACTGTTTACTACAGCTAGGGCAACCTACTGAAGACCTTTGGTAAGTGGTAGCGTACCGGTAGCCTCAGGCACTAATCTGACCTCGTGTTGCAGCGTCTACTGAACTCAATATAGCCCTGCCAACAACCGGTACTTAAATAAGTAATCAATCGATCCCTCACAGCACGGGATAGTTACACTAACAATACGGGGATCTGTAACACGTTATTATGAGATCCCTTCTCTAATCAATATGGCTGACACTGCACGTGTATAATTTCAGCAACAATTGACAATATTTCTTACTTAGGCTTAACTTTGGTTATCTTCTTCGGCAATCAAGTGTAGTAGACTTGGAAAATGTCTAAGCATTCAGTTGATATCAAGGATATTGCAATTCACAAGCTTTATTCTACTTCACAAGTTGTTCAGCAAAAGAGATAGTTTCAGATTATAATAAAAAATATATTCTCGAGCAAGAGACAAAACTTCCAATAGTGGTGAGAGATATTTTGAAGTGCTAATAACAATCCTGGTACATTTGAAAAATGACTCACAATACTCTCCAGGTAATGATTGCGAGGATTACAACGTTACACCACGTTACACAGTTCAACTCTTACACGACTACTCCAGAGCGCTGAAGGCTTTGGGCGATTTGCCCCAGTATTACAGAAAATTAATGCAAATAAGTGTATTTGAAATAAAAGCATACAATTGGATAAAATAAAAAAAAATACCAATGGCTAATTCAAAGATGACAACTGACAAGAATAAGCTCAAACAATTGTATACTCTGAAGCGTCAGGTCATAGACATATATAATTAATAAGAATAAATGCTCGCATTACGAGCCATGCAATAACGATAGTTAGTTGACTTCACCGGAACAATTCCTAGTACAAGATTCTCTCGAGTCATCTGGCTAGGTCGTCTCCATCATCGTGGGTCCGCAGGCTGTCTCTTGTTTCTGATCATCCAGCTAACATCCATTCCAAAGTAGGGCAACTCCTGGCGCATCTGATCACTTGCACTTGCTCACTAAATTCTATTACAATACTGTTGGGGACGCCAGTAACAACAACCATCGGTCACCATGACAATACATTTAGTCATAGACATCGCGAGAATATCTTATATACACATTTTTGTTTTGTTCTAAGAATTATGTAAATAATTAAATCTTAGTTAGCATTCAGTTTTCACGAAGCGTAAATAATATTTTGGATTGTCAAACAGTAAGGCGTGGCTTACACTTTTCTGTATTTCTACTTTGTAGTTAAATGAATGTCATGTATCAATAAAATCAGAGTTAGCCTGACTCTCACAAGCTTCAGATGATTCTCACCCTACACAGACAAAAACAACTAAACTCAAGAGGAAGATAACAAACATAACAATAGCTTGGTCAAGTCGACTATCAGTGCGGGCAACAACTAGTAGAAAGTGAACCGTCAAATCGACCTTCACTGCATACGACCCTTTGGCATATGATACCGGAACCTTGTTTCCTCTTATATTTCCGACGCTTCGCAGCTGTTCCTTTCGGCCGAAAAATCAGTGGAAAGTGTGGCAGTTAATTCGACCCTTCGCTGTGTATCGCTCATGAGCATACAACACTGCAAACTTCGATTGTCTGGAATAATTTGTGACACTGTTGCCTAAAAAAACAAAATAAAGATACCAACTAAAACTGCACTGAATAAATCCGGTGTTGTGGGAGACTGTACAGGTGGCAAGCTACCACAGTTCCACCCTAAATTCCTGTACAATACTACACTTCATTTTTATGCAATACTCAAACCCCCCCCCATCTAAATTATCATACAGGCCCTAATGAAAACAATCCCTGCGCAATAATTAGTAACTTAGTCATACAATTAGAAGCAAAATTAATGAAAATGTAACTGGTGCACATAAAAAAGTACCCATTCAGGTTCTCATGGTAACTGGTGCAAACAAAAAAGCAATTGGCACCAGGAGAACCTTCTTGTCCTCAGACACCGCCACAGAAATCTGCTCCTACATTACTACTGGCAGTCAGTCGGTCGATCGGTCGGACGGACAGACAGACATAGAGACGTTTTATATGTTTTTATACATAGCAATATCAATATTTATTTCCTAACATTTTTGGTAATGTTTTATTGAGAGCGCATTCCCCTGTTCTATTAATTTTGTGGACGTGATGCTCAAGAATGCTAAAGAGAGAGGTGATTACTATTCAAACAAACTTAGTGCCATGATAAGATAACTCAAAGAAGGATGAGTCAAGAAAAACTTGGGGAATGTTTTTCTATCTCCTGGACATCTCCATTAATTTTGATGTAACAGTGGACAATGGATTACATACTTCCATTGATAGCTCAAAATCATATTGGCTTGCTAATTTTTTAATGCTCTTTTCATTTGCTTGGTGATAAATATGTAATAGCCATGGAATTTTACAGCATAACAACAAAACTTGATGTATATTAAATGGTCATTAAATATATTTCAGTTTAATTAAGTTGTAGTTATTGAGAGAGTAATGTTTGTATGTGCGCATATGCACCTCTGATGTTTGGTGCAAAAATGTTTTTTTGCTATTAAAAATACAAATGATGTCAAAAAAATATTGCAACAGTAATTTTATGCTCACGAGATGAGATGGTTTAGGTAGTAAATAATATACAAAACTCGTATTCACATCCAATAAGAACGAGAAAGCAACGCAGTATCACAATAATTTTCATATTGGTTTGCATATCAATTTCAAGCATTAATTAGCTTTATCTGGTGAAATTATAGCAATGCTCACTCACTAAATTAGCTAACTTTAGATAATGCAAACATTAGCTGATAAACTTTGCTTATCAACTGTTTCAACTGTTTGAGTTTCACATTCCATCAGCCCATGTGAACTATTGGTCTATCCAAACTTGCTGAGCAATGGGAAAATGGAAAGTTTTATTTCACTAATATCAATTTCAAAAGATGCAGCAGAGAGCCTCGCCGACTTATCTAGCTTGTTTACAACTGCGTTAGTTGAGAGGAACTAGTGCTGTACAGGGAAGGGGGGGGGGGGCGGGAGGGTTTCTCAGAGTGAGAAATAATAACTACAAGCAACCAGGATTACTAATTCCAGCCTTTGAAGCAATATGACCAAAATCCAAATCTGCTCGACCTTGACCAACTTTTGAGTCTTCACAGCTTCCCTTGCCAGCTAACAACTAAGCGATATTTTTTTCATATATTTATTCTGCAAATAAGAAAGTAATAATGTAAACAGCCAGTAATAATACAAACAACACACTGACTACAACTGACTCTTTGGGCATGGGTTAACCAATGACAATAAACTTTGAGTAGTGGAAAGATATGTCTTTGTCACCAAATATTTGTGGTAGCAAACCACAAAACTTTACCGATAATTTGCCATGATATGGAAACATAACATATGACCAACAACATGTGCAATAATGGTAACTGGCCAGACACAATACACAGCAGTAAGGCTTTCCAAACTTTAATTTGCTTATAACAAAAGACACAAAACATGTATTCATTAGCGCAGCTAACTGAAGACTAAATAGGATAAAATTTGGCACTACATATATTTATATATTTCACATACAGTTGGCTTACAACGAAGTCATAACTTTTAGTCTATGACGCTTTTCTGAGACAAAGGCTCACTCATCTACCCACCATAAGTATAATCTTTAGTACGTCTGCACTCACTCATCTCAGTATCAGCTTTGTTGACTGCTACTGCAGTATAAGTTGTACTCCAGGAGAAGGTAACTCTAGTAAAATATTAGAAAAGGTGAGAGACTGGGAAGTTGGGTGTTTATGGTAAAGACTTGAAACTTGCATTGTATCAACGGGGACTATGCAAATGTGGGGAAAGGGATACTAGGCTACTAGGCTACTAGGCTACTAGGATACTAGGATACTAGGAAGGGGAGCTAATATAAATAATTTTTCAATGGGTCATCTGCTGCTGTTTAGATATGTATGAGCAAAGAAATGACACCATTATTTATTTAATTCTTCTGTGATACAAATGCGCTTCGAGCAAAATCAAAATTTTTTACCTAATAAACATTATTGATACTTTGTTTCAATAACCATTGTTTGTAAAGCAAGTTTGTTTTCTGGTCACTTCAGTTGCACATATTGAAAAGTAACATTGGCTTTTGCACGGTAATAAACTGGACTCTATCCATCAAAATAATACTAACATTTCGTAGCGAGAAATACAACTTCTTACTTTATGGACAGACAACTTTCTCATTGGACACTGTCATCACATGCTTCATGTCATACATCAATCAATGTGTTTGGCAGCTTGACCGCAGTGGACTGTATCAGCAAGTATAGAAACAATTTGCTAAACTTCCGTAATTAAACTTTGATTGACACACCAGCAACCACATTTAAGCGTAAAATATATATTTATATTAAATCTAAGAATGTTTTTGATTTGCTAACAAATGGTAAGTTTAAATCTCGGCCATTGTTCAAATCGGTTGAACAGATTGTACTACAACAGCTTCCATTTTCTCTTTTTTAGTGGTTTAGGAGTTCATTAAAGTGAAAGAACAGACAAGTACACACACACTCACAGACAGGCAGACATACGAGCAAACAGTCAGCTAGCCAGACAGTCAGTCAGTCATTTAGACAAACAGAGAGACAGACAGACAGTCAGTCAGTCAGTTAGACAGACAGAGAGACAGACAGACAGAGAGACAGACAGACAGAGAGTCAGGCGGGCGGGCGGGCGGGCGGGCGGGCGGGCGGGCGGGCGGGCGGGCGGTCGGTCGGTCGGTCGGGCGGTCGGTCGGTCGGTCGGTCGGTCAGTGAGTCAAACAGACAGACAGACAAACGACAGGCAGGTAGGCAGATATAGAGACATTTTATATGTTTATATTGTAAAGGACCGGCGCCATCTTGAATCACACAGTAACAATTCTACGTACATTTAACTTATATTATTCCAGCTACATTGTCAGTTCTATGCATACACTCTAGAGACGTTTATTCTATGTACACTTGTTTTACTTTACCTTAACATTCAGTCTTATACGTTTGCCATGTGAGTGCATTCATCCATTTATTCTAGTACCACCCTTTGTGTTTGATTTGCTCATGCTAGCCAACCAGTCGTGCTAGGTGTGGCTTCTTTTGTCTAACTGTATCCACCCACAATATGTTATGTAATCCTTTGTATAAATAGCCGTGTTAGGCAGCAATAAAATCAGAGTCAGCTTGCACACTCTCGGAAGTTTCTTTGTTCTTAACAAATAACTTCACTTGCGCACTATTACTCGAGTAGTAATATACAGGCAGATCAGTCTGAACCTCTGCTGGCCGAACTTAGCCTTGTCTAAATTCGCCTTCAATGTTCGACCTCTGCACAGCACTGAAACAAGACAGACGAACCTCTGCTGGCCGAACCTAGCTTGACTAGTTCGCCCTTCAAAGTTCGAACTTGCTATACACACTGATAACAGCTAACGCAATCGGCAGCTCACTAGTAACTGAGATGGTTAATCACCATTTCTCAGCCTACTAAGTCGACCTGTGGAAGGATTGTATTGCTAGAGCCTTAGACACAGTTGCCATTACAGTTCGGGAGGTTGTGCAGGTAGGCCGAGCTACCACCTCACACCCCCACAGTGAAATCCTGCACAATATATAATAACATCAAATTTCTTTCCTAGCATTCTTAGCCATCTATTATTGTATTATAATGATCACGGTCCCCTGTTCTGTTAATTTTGTGAACGTGATGCTCACGACTGTTAGAGAAAGTAGTGATTACTATTCAAACAAACTTAGTGCCACGATAAGATAACTCAAACAAGGATGAGTCAAGAAAAACCTGGGAAAATTTTTTTTCTCTTGGATATCTCCATTGATGGTAATGTAACAGTTGACAAGGGATGGCATAATTCCACTTATAGTTCAGAGTCATATTGGTTTGCTAATGTTTCTTTTATTTTTTTTGGTGCTAAACTTTCAATAGTCATGGAGCTCTACCACATTATATTAAAGTTTGATATTATAATACGTGATCATTGAATATATTTCAATGTCATGTTACTTTATGAAACACGGTCAAGACCAAATTTTACCACAAGTTTAATTAAGTTGTGGTTGTTGAGTGAGTATGTGCGTACATGCACTTTTGATATTTGGTGCAATTTAAAATACAAATGAGGAATTTTACACTCACGATATGAGACGGTTCAGGTAATGAATAATATAAAAAACTCGTATTCACATCCAATAAGAATGAGAAAGCAACGGCGGTATCACAATTATAATTTTTGTTGGTTTGTATATAAATTTCAAGCATTAATTAGCTTTTTCTAGTAGAGTTATAGCAATGCCCACTCACTAAATTAGCTAACATTAGCTAATACAAACATTAACTAATGCAAACATTAGCTAATGCAAACATTAGCTGATAAACTTTGCTTATCAACTGCTTAAACCGTTTGAGTTTTACATTCCATCAACTCGTGTTAACTGTTGGTCTATCCAAGCTTGTTGAGTAATGGGAAGATGGAAAGTTTTATTTCACTAATATCAATTTCAAAAGATGCAGCAGAGAGCTTCACCGATTTCTCTAGCTTGTTTACAACTGCGTTAGTTGAGAGGAACTATTACTGTACAGGGAAGGGGGGGGGGGGCCGAAGGGCTTTTCTGAGTGAGAAACAATAACTACAAAAATATAGTTCTCAATCAACCTTGCTAATAACCTGCACCCAAACTGCTTGCAGAAAAATTTATTCATATTTCCTACTAGCTGTTTGATTAGCGCATGACCAAGGGTCACAACAGGATCTGGGGATTGGCCGGATGTAGTAGATATGGTCGGTTTTTGTTATGGAGTTTGACGATGCTTGACTAGCTGGGGTTGATGTTACATAATATGGATGGAGATGAACTGGTCACATTATGATCTGATTATATCAAGGGTATTCGACATTCAGTCCTGCAGCATCACCACCAGAGAAAAATCTAATAACTGAATCGTAGGATTGGCATTCGACTTGTAAAAAAATATCATCACATTTGCAGTAAAAGGCGATGGAAGGCTTAGCGATTTTTGTGAGTAGATTTCTTCTTCTAGCAGCTAAACTATAACTGTTTGTTATACCAGGTTATTTTACTCGCAAAAATCAATGCCATCCAGGTCTATGGCGTTCCTTCTGCTGCTTCTCCCATAAAACATCAATCAAATTTACCAATTCATTGACAAAGATTTGGTAATATTGTAAAGGATTTTGTCGCACCTTTACCAAACAGCTACTAGAGAAGTGTACTTGTTTAGCAATGTAACAGTAATTGCTAATGAGAGCTACTTGTTTGCTAGTAGTGGCTCTATGTATAGATGAGCTATGAGTCAATAAGCTCCATGTTGTGTTGTGCCGTGTGCAAGTATACTAATACTATTTGGCCAACTGCCAACTGAACACACCGGGTTACAATAGCTAACACTTTATTGCTTCAAGAGACAAAAGCTTACTCAGAGTACTTCTCTTTGTAAGCGCACAATCCAATCTGCCCACGGGGCCACATGTCACCAAGGTTATGCAGTTAGATATGCAAATGAACAGTTCAAAAATAGCATAAGATAATTGGTTCATAACAATAATATAGGTCATACAAAAATAGCAGACAAACAGGCGCAATGCAAACATATATTCATCAATAGGCAGTAACAATAACGCGCCAGTCCATCTCTTTAGTAAGGCGGGAAATCCCCTGCTTGCGTTCTTTACTCATCTATCCTTGCGGCAGGCACGCAAGGTTATTGTAATCGTGGGTGATGTCTCTGTTTTGCGCTGGCCAGGTTGCGTTGCTTTACTAGTTATTTACTGCTCTGAATGGCACAGTTTTCTCTTTGTTTCATAAAGCCTTACAGTCGCTATACTGGATAAGCTCCTTTGTTCCTACACATTAAGCTACTCGCTTCTATCTGAACATTACTCATACATGTAAACTCCACATCATCAAATTGTCACTAGTCTTGTGGAACCCTAGCCGCCAACAAACCAATGCATATCCGCTAGGGGCAACTCAATTATTTTGTTAGTGATTTATCTTCTGCATGTAACTTTTGACTTTATAATGTACTTGTACTGATAATTTGCTGTATAGTTGTTGCTACAAATGTGACATGTTATGAGTAGTTCGCTGTTGACTTTGGCGCATTTCTGTTGACTTTCTTTCCGGATAGTGGAGTTGTTGTTATATCCTTGAATTTTACGTTTGCAGTCTTACACATACAGTTGTACATGTATGTACGGTGTATACAAGTCACCTGCCCATTTCTATTTCTGGGGACGTGATTAACAAGCCCTTCAATGTGTGAGTTTGTGCTTTTCTCAATATTGTAAAGGATTTTGTCGCACCTTTACCAAACAGCTACTAGAGAAGTGTGCTTGGTTAGCAATGTAACAGTAATTGCTAATGAGAGCTACTTATTCGCTAGTAGTGGCTCTATGTATAGATAAGCTATGAGTCAATAAGCTCCGTGTTGTGTTGTGCCGTGTGCAAGTATACTAATACTATTTGGCCATCTGCCAACTAAACACACGTGTTGTTGTGCCGTGTGCAAGTATCCTAATACTATTTGGCTATCTGCCAACTGAACACACCGTGTCGTTGTGCCGTGTTGTTGTGCCGTGTGCAAGTATCCTAATACTATTTGGCCAACTGCCAACTGAACACACCAGGTTACAATAGCTAACACTTTATTGCTTCAAGAGACAAAAGCTTACTCAGAGTACTTCTCTTTGTAAGCGCACAATCCATTCTGCCCACTAGGCCACATGTCACCAAGGTTATGCAGTTAGATATGCTAATGAACAGCTCAAAACTAGCATAAGATAATTGGTTCATAACAACAATATAGGTCATACAAAAATAACAGACAAACAGGCGCAATGCAAACATGTATACATCAATAGACAGTAACAATAACGCGCCAGTCCACTTTTATTAGTAAGGCAGGAAATCCCCTGCTTGTGTTCTTTACTCATCTATCCTTGCGGTAGGCACGCATACACCTCTGTACTGAGGGCAGTCAGGCGTAGCTGAGTCTAGTATAGCTAATGCGTGTTTACACACTGCATACTGGCTAGCAGAGCATCAATGTGAGAGGCCACCTATGCTAAATTCCATTACAATATTTTCCGCTGAATGTAATTTACTGTGTAGCCCACACTTGTACCACTATTGTGGTAGATTTTAGTGCACACTAGTAGTAAACAGGTCGTTTACGCTAGAAACCTTGCGAGACAATGCGCTAGGCTTTTACCCACAGCGTTTGGCTAATAGCTGTTGGGTAGAAAGTCCTACTGTGCCGGTGGCATAGTGAGCAGGGCCGGTAGTGACCCCTGCAGGGTCGGTAGTGACCCCTACAGGGTCGGTAGTGACCCCTACCGACCCGGTGCAGCTGTACTGGGCCGGCACAAGATGGCCGCCTTAGAGGAGGATCTGCAAAGATGTCTAAGAACTTAGTCAAGGTCGTAAACAGGAAGTACTTACCCTTGAATTACCAACTTCATGGACCTAACTCTACGTACAGCCTGGGAACCCTGTAGGAACACTCACTGGACAATCAGGAGAAAGGACTCCGCCCTTAGCCACTTGGCACCTCCCTTTATTACTTACATTGCATTGTTGATTGGTTGATTATTTATATAGTTAATGTAATTGGTTAATCTACTTCCTGTGCATTGACTGCTATATGTTTTGTGCTTGTCAGCTCTCCTATAAAAGGAGAGCACCCACTGTTAATCTGTGCATTCATTACAATGTTGCCATGGCATATACTCTTATATTGCTAAACCCTAGAGGAATAATTACCCTCAGGACAGCTTAGAGAATAAAGCCATTATAACAGACACTGCTCGGTACTGTTTGTCTGAGCCATGGGCTCTTGCCTTACCGGGTAATTCGGTTGCCCTTTACAGTTGTCACTGTTGGTCAGTACAGTGTCCCCTCTGGAGAGAGGTAGAATACTGGAGATTAGTGGATGTCTGTGGTGACAGACCGGAATCCATTACACTATTTTGTGTTGTGATCAAGACTTGATTGAGATACTCTATGTTACAAATATGGCTGTAAATTCGATGTCACTTTTGTTTATATGCACTGTTTTTCAGAACCTGATCGTTGAAAGGTTTCTGTTTTATGGGATAACAAGATTTTCGTTACGAAATAAACTGCGTCGTCACGCAGTTAAGCACGGTCCCTACCGTTATGTTAACTGATAACAAATCGATAAGTAGCATGTGATAATATTGCATGAACTGCCATTTAAGTATTGTTTTATGCGGCGTATTTGACAAAACTGACGATTCACCAGTTATAGAGAAGCTTCAAAGGTTGAAAAACATACATCGTTATTTCCCAAAATTTTAAAAAGCCATATGTAGACCTGTGATTCTGTTCTTATGTACTGGAGCCACTGATATGTCTTATCATCTGTGTTTTCACGACTTTATTATTATCTTGTTTTCGAAGTGATGGTAACAATTAAAAATAATTCATAAAAAAGGTATTTGTCTACGCAGAATTAAATAAAATGGTCTGCAAAACTGGCTATTTCTCAGACTGCTTGAAAATAGTTCACAAAATTTTCTCAAACTTGAAGTAGCACCATTTAAGCTTGTTAGAAGTTGGATTATAAAAGTGTTTAGGCTTTCAAAAATTTCCAACACTTTGGTAATGTTGGTAATGCTTTGGTAATGTTGGTACTGCTTTGAAAGGGGTTGGAAGATTGTACAATAAAGCAAATACATTCAATAATAAAACCAATTGCCTTGGCATAGTGGGTGGTCTCTTCTACCTATCTAAGGATCTAACTAGCTGTTACTAAGGCTATGTAAGAAGTATCTGTCATAAACATCAACAAGTTTTGCTTTTGAATCATTTTGATTGTGTACTCTGACCACATTATATAATAGACAGTCAACCATTGACTATGCAAAATATGTCTATGACCCCATGTCTTTAGCACTGTAGCCATATAACCCGGACAGCATTGACAGTATTCAAGTTTTCAAAGTAGAATATTCAGTTTGACTAACAGATAATAATCTAAAAACACTGTAAATAATGTGAAAATTGTAGAAAGATGAAGTTTTAAATGTTATTTGTTTGGTCATGCCAGACCAGGATTGACTGGGTAGCGAAAGCGCTGTACATCCGGTTGCAACACAGACCTCCTTTGGGAAAAAACACCTGTGATGTTTGTACGAGCTGATAAGTTTCTGCTAAGCTAAGTCTCTCGGCCAATGAGGCAATGGATAGATACTGAAGACGAGCTGATTGGCTAATGCGCTTATAGAATGTGAATCAAGCGTAGCAAAAGGTCAGTGCTGTTTGAGTGCAACTTTGGATCTCACCCGCTTCTTACCAGTCTCAGCTGCTGTTACCAAGTACCTACTGCTTCTGGCAGTGGTTGTCTACACCAGAAGTTAGACACCTTGAGTAGGTGTAGACAGGTGAGTAAAAAACTGAAAGTATCATCCAGGTTTACATTTACTATTTTTTAATAAATGTTACAAGTACGAGCCAAAAAGCTCTGTCTGCACAAATATTTAGACAAATTGGACATAATTTTGCCCAAATTTTGAATATTCTATAATTGAGACTAGCATATATCATAAACTACAGCAACTTTATGTCTGTCCTGATAGGAGTGTCTTAGCACAGCCACAAGAAAAAGCAAGGAATTATGGGACAGGAACAATCGGTGAGTTGTTCTAAATTTTGTGAAAAAAGTACACAGATACTTTGCAGATTTCATTTTTTACAATTAGTACCCCTGTATAAAAATGGTGAGTTTATGTCTTGCAAAAGTTAAAAAAAATAAAAAATATATATACATGTGTGCACAACTCCTGTACACATATGTACCTTGTAGCTGAGCACGTACCTCATTGTACTTTTGTAGTTATTTATAGTGATTTTCCATGACGCGACGCCGTAGCGCTACGCCGTAGCGCCACGAGTTTTCCCCTCTTGGAAATGGCTATATCGCTACTGAAGTCGTGATTATGTGGCGCTATTGAAAGTCGCTACTAAGTAGCGACTTATAATAACGCCAGACCACTGAAGCGTTATGGAAATAGGGAATGCCGTAGCACTACTGGTTTGCACATGCGTGTATTGTATTTCCAGCATCACTGCAGTCAATATAATTAAATAATTTGGACAGAAATTTCAGTGATATTGTACAGGATTTTGGGTTGCTATGGTAGTTGGCACACCTGCACAACTCCCCACGATCACAAATGCAATTGACAATGTCTGTTTGGCTCTTTCTGTTATCAATCAGTGCATGCAAGGGTCGACTTGTTTGTGCCGAATGTTAATGTAACTAGAAATGGCTGTTCGGCCGTTTTCGTAGTCAGTCGGTGTAACAAAGGTCGACTTGTCTGTGCCGAAATATCGGGTGAGTAGAACTGCTTGGCACCGTACACCGACAAGCGGGAATACGCAGCAAGGATCGAGTTGATCGATTGCTTTCTACCAAGGTTCCTTACTACACTGATAGTCGGTAGTGCAAGCTGTAGTCTGTATCCTGTGCTTATTGTTTGTGCTACTGACTAAAGTCTGTGTAGTAGTAAACAATCATTTGAGGCTCACAGTTGCTCTGACTTTATTATTGATGACAGCCATATTTATATGCATGGTTATATAATAAAAAGTAGTACATAATAGATGCCACACCTCACACAAATAATTGGTCAGAGTGGGCCAATAGAACAATATGGGTGGTAGTTAGAGTATCGCATGAATGATTGCACATGTCCAACATATAAGTTTGTATGTTACTGGAAATAATAAATGGATGCATAGAATTAATTACGCTAGAGTGTCAACATAGAACTGTTTAGATTGGCAAGAGTGTACGTAGTGATAATTGTTTGTATGGCGTCCCTAACAATATGAGACAGTTGCCTTTCAAGACCACTTATATTAATTAAAAATGATGCAAAATTAGTGATCACAAATATATTTATGTGTTTTATTTTATATTAATTGTTTTTTCCCTATTTTAGATATTGATAATAATAAAAAGTAAATAATAATAAATAATCAATTGGCCGTGGTGGTTGAATAATAATAAAAATAAATAATTATTTTCAGTTTAATAAATAAATTACACATTAGCCAAGCACTGCTGCTTCAAACTTTTTCCTGTGGAATATGTAGCATTAGATGAAACAAACACAAGAAAAGCATTTAAAACCAATTGTTTGTGGAAACAATTTTCCTTCATACAGTAGTTTCACTCATTGACTCATTAGCTCAAAGTCGCCGTTGACTTGCTAATTAGGGTTCATGACCTTTGGCTTTCTGTAATTGCTGGCTCATGGAAAAGCGTGATGGTTTATCGCTATTGAGAAGCACTGAGCCATGACACCGTTATGTAGCGCTACATGGAAAGTTAGTATATTATTATCTGTTGTACACTTCTAGAAATGTATGCCAGTGATTGAATTAAGGGGAGACAATCCTTTGTACAATAAACATGCGGTAAGAGAAATGATAAAGAATGGACCAGCTAAAGAAGATACCAAAGTGTTTGTCATTTGCATATCTGGAGTTTACAGATCTGGGAAATCTTTCTTTTTGAATTTGCTGAAGACTTACATGGATTACTTCAGTGAGGTGAGAGACAAAAATGTAGTAATAAAATTATATTTTTTTCTGGGTGGTATTTGTATGCTAGTCAGAAACAAATAGAAAAATAATTCTTTCACTTTTTTTAAAGTTTTAAGATAGATATAGTGTTGTCAGTGGTCTAGAAATAAACTTTAATATTTTTGGAAAACTTAATTTGAGTTTTGGGATTGAATTTTGAATTTATGCGGAGTTGAATTTATGTTTTGAAAATTGTATTTACAAAAAACGATCATTAAAAATTGTAAGAAAGTTTTGAAACAGTACCAAAAAAAATAAAAGAATATGTAGCAAAGACCTCATTTGAAACCACATCATATGGCATTAACCTTACGCTTTACAGCACCGATCTGATGCCGGATGGCTTACAAGTCGTGACATCAAGATAACAGGAGGAAACTGGGCACAAGGAGAAGATACAGTAACACATGGAATCTGGATGTACATGTATCCTAAACTTATCAACAATGTATGTGGCTACACTTTAAATGAATTGTTCAGTTTCTTCATTTCTGCTAAGAAGTAAGTACAATCATAGTAGTAGTATAGGAGCAGATCTCCCTCCTGGAGATAAGGTTCTCCTGGTCCCAAGTGCCTTTTTGTTAGCACCAGTTACCAGGTGTTTTGATGGGGGTTGCGACCCGAGATGTTTACTGTACATAAGAATTTATTGTATGACTTTAGTGATAAGGTTCTCCTGGTGTCGTGGCTTTGTGTTAGCACCAGTTAGCATTGGTGTAATTGTATAGATTATAAGGTTCTCCTGGTTCTCTATATGTAAATGATGCCCCTGTTGCCGTGAACCCGATGAAGTGCCTTTTTGTGTGCACCAGTCTTTTGAATGAGTGTAATTACTATGGTGTTGAATTTGGATTTATACATTGTATGGTGTTGGTATGCGCTGGAGGTTATCCTGGTATTACATTTATTTGGTTAAAAAATGGTAATAGTGAATGTAATAAAGCATATAATAAAATGCAATAGGTTGATAAATATTGTATTTAGACTTTATAAACTTTTTAATTTGTAAAATATCTAATGACATGACAAGAAACATCATCACATTCGGACATTATATAGTTATGTACATGAAGATACGTCAGTTATGACTCTAACCATATTTATATCTATAACATCATTATATAGATATGAGTATATATAGATATATAGATATACAGTAATCGTTGCCAAAATTTGAAGTCTATAATGAAGGTTTTTATTAAGCGGAAATAGGTTCGGCAATTACTCTATAGGAACACACTCTTACTGAATATTCGATGAAACTAGAGTATTTTATTTAGTTCCTCTGTTCAGTTCTATCTTTGCATATCCAAAACAAGAAATTACTTGGTGTATAAATAACTTCATTTAATTTGAGTTGAAGTATTATTTGCAATGGTTATAATGTATTAAATAGAAAAGAGAAAACACTCACCAAGTTGTATTGTACGACTTGTACTCTTTGAACACAATTTCTAGTCTACTCATCTCCATCAGCGCTGAATCCTGCTTCAAAATCATCAAAATCCTCGCTCAGGAAATCTTTAAGATCAGCTTCAAAATTCGAGTGCAATACCTCTTCATTGTATTTTGCTTGTTCACGATTTTGTTTCTAATCAACGAGACTGAATGAAGAGAGAAATATGATATCATGTTTTTGGTATCTGTTCGGTAAGACAAGTGTCCTAATTTCTCACTCTCCATCTTTGCATAAAAAATATCGGGTACAATTTACGACAGATTCTTTTCCATTGAATCGATGAGGAACGAATCTCTCAACAACATCTAGGTAAGGGAAAATCTCACATTGCTTGTAATTACCGAGGGTTTTGATGTTCAAGGTGCGTTTGACCCCATTCTTAGTCGTCACACTCAATTGTTGTTCTTCCTCATTAACTCCCTTGTTGGTTAGACGATTTGTGCTGACACGTTTGACATCATAGCAAATTCTATTTTTGTTTTTTGGATTTTCATTTTTGCCCAAGTACACAGTGTTAAAAGGTACTGGATATTTATCACAGTTAAGTTTTCAGCTAATTCAGCTGGACAAAAAATTTTTTTGGTCTGAAACTTATCTAATTCCGAAGTACCAAAGTACTGGAGTTCGCAATATTTAGAATGCACACAGCTCACAAAAATCACCTGCATAACACTTATGATAGGAAGATCTGCAAACGTTTGGTAAGCCTGAGGTTTTGGTGTGTTACTTGTTTGAGAAGCTCTAGACTTTTCCGTTTCCTCCGCTTTCCATTTCATGAGAGATTCAACCATTAAACGAGCTTTTTCGGCAAACTCAATTGATTTCGTATCAGCAGGAGCTCATTTTCTTACCAGTCGTTTTCTTACTACTCGCCTTTTTGGAACAGATTTTTTTTTCTTAGGAGTTGATTTGGTTGTTTCCTTTTGCTTCCTGTTGGATATGAGTCTGTGCAAAAGAGCTCTTCAGAAAGATTATCCATAATAATTTAAAAACATAAAAGAATAATTTTTGCAATAATATAAACAAATAAAGCATTCTGAAGTCATACGGAGTACTGTAGGGTTTTCACATGAATGTTGTTTTTTTGTATAAAAAGTTTTTCTCATGTAAAAAATAATGTTTCATTTGTGTAAAAAACTTATTCATTCAACCAAAACAAGTTTTTTCCAGCTAAAAAAAAGATCACATGCAGAAACTCTATAATCACACGAATAAACCGATTGTTACATACAAAAAAATCATGTTTTATTCCCGCAAAAGCTCACCCACAATAATCTAAGCGATAATACAATCAAAATAAAACATTCTGTTTAATTTTAACCTACAGCTAAAAACAAATAATTAAAACTTAGTTGTTGGGTATCTGACACTTTACTGCGTTTCCACCAAGTAGTACCAAATCCTTCTAAATTATAATATTTTATTAATTTTTGATCTTAGTATTTTGAGTCTTTGTATTCAATACTCATAATGCTTTTAGTAACGCTGGTAGATCCTCTAGTAGATGTTGCTTCTTCGAACGCTATTGCTGAAGTGGATTATTTCTGTGTAGAAGCATCGGTTCTTAAATAGCAAAAGTTGTACTGTTGTTTTTGCGTGAAGAAATCCAATTTTCATAACGAAAAATTTTTTCCATTTGCGTGGAAAAACAGTACATCTTCGCGTGAATGAATATTTTCAGTTGGGAAAAATAAATTTTTCAGGCGGAGAGAAAAAGGTTTGATTTTCACGCAGCAAAATTATTTTTTATCAGCGTGAAATTGTGTTGTTTTTCAAACAAAAATAAATTTATTTTTGGGTCAGAAAACTATGTTTCATTCACGCGAAAACGGAAATGTTTTCCAGATGGAAAATGATTGTTTTCCGCTCAATGAAATAGAATTTGAGTCGCTTGAAATTGTGTTGTTTTTCAAACCAGAAAACTATGTTTCATTCGCGTGAAAACAAATAAGGTTCCCAGATTGATATTCTTCACTCGGAAATCCCTATGATAGTTGGTGCGATTTCAGCTATTTAAAAAGCACTGCTTTCACACAGAAAGCATCCACTCCAACATCAGCAACTGAAGGAACAACATCTACTACAGCATCTACTGCAACTTACTATAAGGAATTTTTGTATTAAGGTGAAAAAATATTAAATAATTATTTTTACTAGCTGAGATACTCAACTCGATATGTTTTTGAGCATAGATCTATTTTTTTACTAGTTGAGACACTCAACTCACTCTTCAAATTATTTAAAAAGAAAACAAAATCCTGATCCGGATTTTTATTTTATCTTTTTAGAATGTTTAGACAAGACAATACAATACAAAACAATTAAAGAACGGAAGTAGTAATATATGAGCAGATCTCCCTACCAAGTGTTTTTTTGTGGGGTTAAAATCTGGGGTTATGCAATGGGTTACGGCGTTGGATGGATTCGCCGAGTTTATATTGTATTTTATTTGAGGGGTATTTGAGTGGCATTTGAGTGGCATTTAAGTGGCATTTGAGTTTTGATTATTTTTTTACTAAATTTGAACTTATATGGCATATAGATTTTGAATGTATGGCATTCAAGTTTTTGTAATTTGAACTCATATGTTATCTTGAGAGAGAGGAGAGAGGAGTTATATCCACATTAAATAAATAAATTGATTAAAAATGAATCAATATATGATTATATACATTTATTGTATAATAAGTAAGGAAAATCTCTCCATATAATATAGTTAGAGTCAGTAAATAGTAAGTAATACAAAGCACTAGGTTTTGTAAGGACAATCAATACACAGGCTTTTTTTTATACATTCATTAATATATGGATAATTATGTGCATATTTATGACTATTTCTGTAAAAAATTTTGGAAAAACATCATCAAATTAGCTCTCTAGATGGTTAAATAATTGCAATAGAAAACATTATATCTAATTTTTATGACATTCTTAAATTTTGAGAAAATCATCAAACTAACTCTTTAGATGATTAAAATTTCACAGTAAATTTTGCATAATGCAAAGCACTATAGTTCGTTTTATCTGCTTGAGACCACATGTTGTCAGCATTTGATATTGAGTTTACATACCATCAACACCAAGCTGTTCATCAAAATCTTGTAATTCATTTTCTAGGAATTCCTTAAGAACTTCATCCTCATTCTTTGTTTTTGTTAGCTCCTCATTGGAATTTGTTTGTGTACAATATTGCTCCCAATCACTAGCGTTGGTTGAAGAAATGAAGACAACATTGTGGTATGGAATAGGATTTCCATTCTTACTTTGTTTTTTTCCTTTGTAAATCATCACACCAGGTGCACGTCTTTTAGCTTCCTCGTTGTATCTGATTGGTAGTAAAAGTGTTCTCGTCTCTCTTTTTCCACCTTTTTCAGTGACATAACGAATGCAATTTACGATGGATTCTTCTCCATTGAATCGGAAAGGAATGAATCTTTCTACAACTTCGATGTAAGCAAAAATTGAACATTCTTTGAAATTGCTGAGATACTCAATGTCGTAAGCGAGTTTGAGTTCTTCTTCACTCATTTTTCTCAGTTTTTCAGCTTCAGCGGTAGCTTCCATTGTGGTTAAGCGTTTTGTGCTGATACGTTTAATATTGTCGTAAGTGGTCTCTGTTTTTTTTTAGTTTTCCATCTCACCCAAGTACAAAATGTTGAAAGGCAATGGGTAGTTATCAACATTGAAGCTTTCAACTACTCTACTAGGGCAAACGACTTTCTGAAAATTCGTTCCAGTTGAATTATCAAGATAGGTGAGAATGTAGTAATTTCCGTATGTGCCAGTATTCTGTTCAATAGAAACTATTTGCAAAACTGATGGAGCAGGAAGTGATGCTAGTGTAAGAAACCCTCCAATCTTTTTCAAATCGCATGCCTTCCATTTTTTGAGAGATTTGGCCATCTTGAGAGCCCTTTCAGCATCAGTGAGCAATTCTTTTTGTTCCATAGTGTTTGATGGTGCGGGTAAAACCAGTTTTGGAAGAGCTCGTCTCTTTATTGTTGTTTCTTTTGTAACAGAGTTAGAGTTTTTTCTTTTGGTGGATGTTTTGAGTGTTTTTTGTTTGTTTTCGATTGGTTTTAAATCCATGTAAGAAGCAGAAAATTCCTCCATAGTATTCTAAAAAAGAAAGAAATAATGTATAACTAAGCTTTTCATGTGGAACTAAAAGACTATTTATTTCATACTTTACATTATAGTTAAACTAATCTTGATTTTTGCTAGATAGGAAATAATAAATTTTTTAAATTTTACCTTTTATAAAGAGAAAGCTCCTAGTAGTTGCAATGGAAGGTGTAGTAGATGTTGCTTCTCCACTTGCTGTTGAAGAACTGGATGCTTTCTGTGTGAAAACAGTGGCTCTTAAATAGCTAAAGTTGCACTGGTTAAACTCTATGAATACCAATCTTCTTTATAATATAACTATGAATCAGTATTTTTTCCACACGAAAACCAATGCTTTCGCGGGAATAAACAATTTATTTCCACGCAAATGGAAACCGTTGCTTTCGCGGGAATGAATATTTTATTTTCACGCAAATGGAAACCATTGCTTTCGCGGGAATGAATAATTTATTTTCACGCGAATACAAACCGTTGCTTTCGCGGGAATAAATAATTTATTTTCACGCGAATGGAAACCGTTGCTTTCGCGGGAATGAATTTTTGATTTTCACGCGAATGGAAAGCATTGCTTTCGCAGAAATAGAAATTTTATTTTCACTCGAATACAAACCGTTGCTTTCGCGGGAATAAAAAATTTATTTTCACGCGAATGGAAACCGTTGCTTTCGCGGGAATGAATATTTTATTTTCCCGCGAATGGAAACCATTGTTTTTGCGGGAATAGAAATTTTATTTTCACGCAAATACAACCCGTTGTTTTCGCGAGAATAAATACATTATTTTCACGTGAATGGAAACCGTTGCTTTCGCGGGAATGAATATTTTATTTTCACCCGAATGGAAACCATTGCTTTCGCGGGAATAGAAATTTTAATTTCACGCGAATAGAAACCGTTCTTTTCGCGGGAATAAAGAATTTTATTTTCACGCGGATGGAAACCGTTGCTTTCGCGGGAATGAATATTTTATTTTCACGCGAATGGAAACCATTGCTTTTGCGGGAACAGAAATTTTATTTTCACGCGAATACAAACCGTTGCTTTCGCGGGAATAAATAATTTATTTCCACGCGAATGGAAACTGTTGCTTTCGCGGGAATTAATATTTTATTTTCATGCAAATGAAAAGCAATGCTTTCGCGGGAATACAAACTTCATTTTCACACGAAAGCATTGGTTTGTATTCGCGTGAAAATAAAATTTGTATTCCCGCGAAAGCAACGGTTTCCATTCGCATGAAAATAAATTTTTTATTCCCGCGAAAGCAACGGTTTGTATTCGCGTGAAAATAAAATTTCTATTCCCGCGAAAGCAATGGTTTCCATTCGCGTGAAAATAAAATATTCATTCCCGCGAAAGCAACGGTTTCCATTCGCGTGAAAATAAATTATTTATTCCCGCGAAAACAACGGTTTGCATTCGCGTGAAAACAAAATTTCTATTCTCGCGAAAGCAATGGTTACCATTCGCGTGAAAATAAAATATTCATTCCCGCGAAAGCAACGGTTTCCATTCGCGTGAAAATATATTATTTATTCCCGCGGAAGCATTGGGTTGTATTCGCGTGAAAAAAATGCTGATTCATAGGATTTAATCAGTGCAACTTTACCTATATAAGAGCCACTGTTTTCACACAGAAAGCATCCAGTTTTACAGCAGCGATCGGAGGAGCGACATCTACTACTACATCCACTAACTATTAAAAGTTTTTCTGAGTGAATTTGAAAGTTTTCATTGAATTTAAGACTTAATTATCTGACTTAATTATCTCACTTAATTATTTGTTTACTTAAAAAGTAATGCTTTCACGCAATAAATCACTTGTTCTAACAACAGTAACTAAAGACTCAACATCTACTATATAATATACCAACTGACTACTAGGAGTTTTATTCACAAGGTAAAATTTATTAGCTGAGACATTTAACATACCTTTTTATGTGCTGTTGTTACTTCTATTAAAAAGTAATGATTTTATTGTTATTATAGTTTTATGGAAACAGAAGAGGAGGATACTGATGTAGACATACATAAGGAATGGGAATGGCTCATGAAAATGCAAAATGAAATCAGTTTTTCAAATGCTGATAATGAATACATGAATGATGAATGTAATGCTGAATATGAAAATAAAATGGAGATGGAACTTGAAAATGCTTTTCAAGACACACCTTCGACTTTTCAAGTTTCAGCAACTACTGAAAATAGTCTTTGATATGCAGTAAGTTTTTAAAATCATAAATTAATAATGTTAGTAGAGTAATTCTTTTGCTGGTTTTTTTGGAGTTATCTCATGAATCAGCAAAAATAATGCGTTATCTCTTTATTGTAGACAGGACTCAGAATATCAGAGAATGAATGTAAAAGAGGGAGTTGAGAATTCATCTCATAGTACACAGTAAGTTTTTAAAAACGTAACTAATAATAATATTTGAAACATTTTTTCCCAATTTCATTATAAAAATTAATTGATAATAGTGTTTAAGTCATTTTTTCTTCTGTTACATTTCATACAAAATGTATGTGAATGTTTTATAGAACAACTATTAGGTGTTAACATTTCTATTGTAGACAAAGTTTAAATTATCAGGAGGAGAATGTAGAAGAAAAAACCCCTGAAATTTCCCCTAATTGGAAATGGTTAGAAGAAAATCTCATTTGTTTTCTTTTACCTGATGAAACAATCAATCAAATAGGGTTTGGTGCTGAACCTTCATCATCAAAGACTAACATAATAGCTCAAGATATAGAGCCAGTTGTGGAGGAGATAGTTGAAGAAAATGAGAATGATCCAATGATAGAAAATGAAGAAGAAGAAGAAGAAGAGGAAGAAGCACAAGAGGAAGAACAAGAAGAACAAGAAGAAGAAGAAATGGAAGATTTAAATTTTGAAAGACCTACCCGAGTATCAACCCTAGGTATTGTTGATGATAGCATAGCTCCAACTTTTCAAGATGAAGAATGGGATGATTTGATAGCTAGATATTGGGGAGCTATGAAAACGAAACATAGAGCTGGAAAAGTCATAGAACTTTTAAATGTAAGACTTCGGGATGGGATTCCAAGAGACCAAGCTGATACCTACCAAAATCACTATCATGATTCAAGAGTGTTAGAATTGCTAAAAAAAGTTTGGAGACAATTGAGCTCAAGAGCGAAAGTCAACTGTAGCGTAGGTTGTATACTAGAAAATAAAAATGATGGTGAACTCCGATACTTTCACTCATCATCAAACAATGCTACCGTATATCCAAAAGCTAAACTGATTGAAACTGAAGGAGATCTTGATGAATTTTTTGTTGATGTTATGGAGACTGATCATCGTACAAATAGTTTGAGACGGAGACCAAATACGACTTGGAGATTGATGTTAATCACAAACATTTCGTTTTATTTCTACAAACTACTTGGAATGGGAAAAGTTGGATCACCACCAGAGCATTTACCCTCTCACCTCATTAACAACAGACACATACGAACCATGTTAAAAAACACAAAAGGAATACGAATTGCCGACGATCTTTGTTTTTTTAGATGTTTAGCTTTACACAAAGAACTACAAAAAAACGTGGATTTGCAAAAAATCCAATAATTAAGGAGGTGAAGGAGTACCAACAACAATATCATAGTTTCATCTATGGTGATAGTGCTAAAAAGTGTGATGGAAATGGAGTAACAGAAGGCGATTTATTGCTTTTGGAGCAAGCATTTCAACTGAAGATAACAGTGTTTTCTTTAAATGATGATGCGACTTCAACAGTTATTTGGAATTCGAACTCCAGTTATAAGGAGAATCTATATTTGGATCTTTATATCAATCACTTCAGTCTTATTACAAACTTGGAAGGATATGTCAAAGCCTACAGATGTCCAACCTGTTCTACTTGTTATGACAGATTGGGGAATCTGAAAAGACACAGATGTTCAATCTCAGAGGCAACAACTATGCAGTTTTCTTGAGGACAATACAGTCCTAGTGCTACAATATTCGACAAACTGAAGATTCAATTCGGGATAGATATCGGGTCAGATGATTCCTTGAGATACTATCTGTTTTTTGCAACATTCGACATGGAGTGCTTGTTACCTAATTGCGAAAAAGATCGAGATACAGACACAACCATTTACACGAATGAGCATAAACTTTCAAGTATTTCAATTTGTTCAAACGTACCAGGCTTCAACAACCCGTGTTGCATTGTCAATAAAGGGGATGATGATGAATGCGTTGGAAAGTTCATTGAATACTTGGAAGATATTAGTGAAGAATCATATAGCTGATTGGAAAAACAATTTTCGCAAATCATAAAACAGATAAAAAGTGAATTACAACGACTGAAAGAAGCTGAAGAAAATTTTCGTAGTGAATTTGAAAAAAATCGTTTCAGACGGAGAACAGGAGCTGAAAAATTTCTGGATGATTTGTACAGCTATATGAAAAAACTCCCTATTCTAGGTTTCAATTCACAGACTTATGATGTCAATGTGATGAAAGGAAAACTGCTTCAAAAATTGAAAGATGTATCCGACACAGATTTTGATTTTGTTATAAAAAAGGAACCAAGATGCCTGTTATCGGAATAGGATCTTTTTTGTTTTTAGATTGCACAAACTTCATTGCTCCTGGATATAGCTATGAAATGTATCTCAAAGCATACAAATGTGAAGCCGGAAAAGGATTTTTTCCTTATGAATGGATGAAAGACTTGGAACAACTTAATCAAAAACATCTACCTCCAAGAGAAGCTTTTTACAGTTCTTTAAAACAAAAGAACATCAGTGAAGAAGAGTACATAATTTGTCAAGAAGCATGGAAAGATAACAACATGAAGACAATGAGGGATTTTTTAAAATGGTACAACAACTTGGATGTAAAACCATTTGTTCAAGCGTTGGAAAGACAAAGATCGATCTACAGAGAACATGGGATTGATATGTTAAAAGATGGTATATCTTTACCAGGATTAGCGATTCGATGGATGTTTAACAAAGCTCCTCAACCACCTCCTCCATACCTCTCTACATACTTGGATTTCGATGAACTTGGTAACTCGTTTCGTCAGACTCTCCCAATTTGTCTGATTGACAACTGCAATGCAGAACTTTATCCTCTAATAAAGAAAAACATAGTTGGCGGGCCGAGTCTAGTGATGCATAGATATCACGAAAAAGGTATAACTAAAATTAGAGAACATGGTTGGGAAAAGAAGCAAAGGTTTGTGATAGAATCTATGGAGTTGATGCAAATGCGCTTTATTTATGGTGTATGATGCAATCAATGCCTACTGGCTATCCTCGAAGAAGAAAAATCGAAAACTCCTTTGTCGCTGAACCAGTAAAATTTAGCAAGGTAGCTCATAGCTGGTTACAGTTCCAAATGTTCTAAAAAAAATCAATATCAGACATCAGCTCAACGGAGGAGAAGTTACTCTCGGACAGCGAGGATTACCAGTTGATGGATTCTGTATTGAAAATCGTCATGTCTTTCAATTCCATGGGTGTTTTTGGCATGGACACAACTGCTCTTATAACAATGCTAAAGAGCAAGAGCCTCAAGCTAGTGGAAGAAAATCAAAAGCAAATCTGTTTAAAACTACGATGGAAAATGAAGAATATCTTCGAGCATTAGGTTACACTGTAATCTCGATTTGGGAGTGTGACTGGATGAAACGTGTAAAAACTCATACAAATTTACAAAAATTTGTCAACACGTTTTACAATTCTTTCTACCCTAAAATACTTGAAAAAAAGCTGAATCAAGAAGAAGTGTTGGAGAGAATTCAATCAGAGGAATTTTTCGGATTTGTTGAATGTGACATCGAAGTTCCTGAGGAAGAGGAAGAAAAGTTCTCCGAAATGCCTCCAATTTTTAAAAATACGATGTTAACCAGAGAACACTTGAGCGATGAAATGAAAGTCTTTGCTGAAGCCGAAGGGTTTTTAAAGACTCCTCAACGTTCATTAGTTGGAAGTATGTATGGCGATAAGATATTGCTAATGAGTCCTTTGTTGAAATGGTACTTGAAACAAGGATTGAAAGTCACCAAAGTTTATCAGCTAATAGAATATATTCCTAGAAAAGCTTTTGAAGCTTTTGGAACATCGGTTTCAGACGCTAGGAGAATGGGAGACGCAGACCCTAGTCAAGAATTACTCGCTACTACTAGCAAGTTGGTAGGAAATGCTGCTTATGGAAAAACAATCACTGATAAAGAAAAACATACTACCATCAAGTGCATCAAAGGTGCCAGAAAAGCTTCATTTCGTATCAGAGGAAACAAATTTATCTCCATGGAAGAGATAGCAGATGATTTTTATGAAATCGTAACCTGTAAACAACTAGTAAGTTTTAAAAACAATTATTTTGCAATTCAAAATTTATATTCCGCAGGTTTACTTTGCTAATCAGTATCACCATCATTTCAGCTAACTATGAATGTTCCAGTACACTTGGGTTTCTCCGTGCTACAGTATGCTAAACTGAGAATGCTACAGTTTTACTACGACTTTATGGATAAGTAAGTAAAACCTAATTTCATACCATTATTATGTATAAGTAAGTAAAACTCCCAAATAATCGAAGTAATCTTTTTATTTATAGATATATTGACAGAAATGATTTCCAATATGTTGAAATGGATACAGATAGTGCATACATGGCATTGAGCGGAACATTAGAAACACTGGTAAAACCGAGTATGAAAATAGAGTTTTACAATGAATATGGTGATTGGTTTCCACGACCATACTGTGACAAACATAGGGATGAATTTTTAAGAATCAAAACAATGGGTTTAGAATGGAACATGCAAGAATGTTGTGACAAAGTACTAAAACATGGAAGAAGAACACCTGGATTGTTTAAAGAGGACTTTACCGGAGATGGAATTGTTGCGCTTAACTCTAAATCTTATTATTGCTGGGGAGAAAAAGGAAACAAGTTTAGCTCAAAAGGCTTGAACAAACGAATTAATCAATTGAACAAAGACAGTTATCTAAATGTATTGAACACAAAAAAGTCGTTTATGGGTAAAAATCGAGGATTTGTAGTGAAGGATAAAAAAATGTTGACATACAAGCAAATAAAGCGAGGACTCCCATATTTTTATGCTAAAAGACGAGTGTGTTCTGATGGAGTATCTACCGAACCTACTTTGGCTTAAATAAAAACCTTCATAATAGTCTTATTTTTAAAACAGTTACTATAACTATATATATAATACAAGGAATCATTCATCGTATATATTTATTTAGACTTGATCTCGAATGCTGATGATATGTAGTCTCAAGTGATTAAACGAAGGTTATAGTGCTTTGTACTATATAAAATTTACAGTAAATTTTAATAGATATAATGTTTTCTATTAGAATTATTTCCCAAATGCTGTAAGTTTTAACCATATAGAAGGCTAATTTGAGGCTTTTTTAAGATACGATGTAAAGGAAAAGACTTTGCATTGATTATCATTACAAAACCTAGTGCTTTGTATTACTTAGTCTTTACTGACACTAGCTATATTATATGGGAAGGTTTACCTCTGCTTATTATGTAATAAATGTATATAATTATATATTGATTCATTTTTAATCAATGTATTTATTCAAGCTAGATATAACTACTCTCTTCTCTCTCTCAAGATGCTATATGAGTTCGAGTTATGTAAAAAATTATCAAAATCTATACGCCATATAAGTTCAATTTAAGTAAAAAAAATAATCAAAACTCAAATGCCACTTAAATGCCACTCAAATGCCACTCAAATGCCCCTCAAATAAAATACAATATAAACTCGGCGAACCCATCCAACGCCGTAACCCATTGCATAACCCCCAAGATCAAATCCACAAAAAAACACTTGGTAGGGAGATCTGCTCACATATTACTACTAACGTAGAGCTGGATACCCAACTAGTTTTTTCTCAACCTTTTTCTATTGCCGATATGACTTCAAACAGAATTCTGCATTCTCAAGCGATGAAAAAAAGATGATGGTGATGGTGATGATGATAACTCGAACTACACAAAAAGAGATGGAATGGTTGTTGATGACAATGTACTTCTTCAATGTACTGAGATTCCCTTTAAAGATGCCAGAGTCAACAGCCTGTCAGTTCTCATCATCAAGAGCGCTTTTCTGTTAAATACTGTCTCCAGCTTGCCGAAAAAACATTGAAAAAACAGCTGAGATTCAGGAACTATCAATACCCAATGTTATGCAGGTATTAACCATTAAATTTCATGATAAAACGAACTGCATCATCATCTACAACTATAAAAAAGGATAAAAGATAGTTAGAGTGAAGAGTACTGTTTCATCTGAGGTAGGATTACTTGTTAATAAAGCCACGCAAACAAAACCATCGATTTTGATCTACAAGGGTGTTAAAAAGACTGGAAAAGCAATTTTTCGTGCTGCGAAAGACAAAGGATGTTGTCGGAAGGTGAAGGATGCATTCGATATATTACCAGAGAAGAGTATGAGACAAATCAATGCTTATTTTGACATAGCTCACCTCCATGATTTCCCAACAGATAGCGTCATATGTTTCCAAAACTCAAAAATGCTAAGAAAATGCGACAGGCGTTCTAGTGAGTCTAGTGAGCCTCTTGTAGCTCAATACAGATGTATCGTAGATGGAGAGCTACTGGCTGGGGATATGTGCATCCCTCTTCAAATAACTTCAGCTGTGGCCTCGGAAAGATGTGGAATTAATTCTGTTCAAAGAACTAAAACAGGAAGCAAACAATTTAATTTCCTATGACGTCACTGTACTCACAGCTCATCAAGATTTCGTCCAAGTCTCCGAACAGGCTGATAGTCGAAACCCCTTTGATTTCCCCAACAACTTTGATATTGCTGAAAAAGAAGAATGCCCAAAACAAGACCTTCAGACACTAATTTATTACTCAAGGGAAACTTATCACTATGAAGGGCTGAGCTTTATTCGTTTTACTATAGAATCAAAAATGATTTTTAAGCTGAATTATTTACTGTCGTACAACAAACACATTACTTAATATGACTTTTAGATGTAACTAAAGAACGTATGCTGAGAAACAGAGATAGTGAGACTGATTCATGACTTGCAAGAGATGAGATAAACATGAACTTTGAACAGCATTTTATTTAGAAATTCTAAAAACTCAGCAGCTGATAGGTTTTATAATATATGCGATTTTCCATATGTAAAACACTTTTTATGTGAAAACTTTTTGGAGTATAAAAAGTGTGGATAAAATAACCTGACTAAAAAAAACATTCAATCCTGACTGACCTTCATATCATATACAGTTTCTGCATTCGTGTGAAAAAAACACATTTTCGAATGAGTGAAAAATGACTTTTTATTTGTGGGAAAAATAATACTTATTCACATGTCTAAAAAACATTTTTCTAGCTGAAAAAAGACATCCTTCGAGCAGAAAACGTCTTTTCATCGCCTGAATAAACAAAATTTTTCATAGCAAAAGAAATTTTCAATTTGAGGGAGAAAACAGTGCTTCTTCGCGCGATTAGTGACATTGAAACATAGTCTTCTAACTGAAAATAACACATTATTTCGTGCAAAAATCCTTTATAATATGTACATTTTTTCGTGCAAAAAAGGGTTTTTTAGGGTTGAAAAAAGAATACTTTTTGCATAAAAATATTTTTGTTCTGACTACAAAAAGAACATTTCTCCCACGAAATAATGATTTTTTTTCCTACTAAAAACAAGATTTTTTTGAGCTAAATTTTTTTTGAAAAAATCCCTTATAATATATATATATTTTTTGCACAATTCGTACAATTACCACGTGAACAAAAAAAGTTTTTCTGGCTAAACTGGTTAAAAACATCACATTCTCTTGCATGAAAGTCCTGTATAATATATACATATTTGGGACTGAAAAAACAAGACTTTTCACGTAAAAAAGTTCTTCTTCTGACTACAAAAACAACATTTTTCCAGCAAAATAATGATTTTTTTTGTACTAAAAACACGGATTTTTTTAAGTAAAATTTTTTCGTATGAATTGTATGGATGAAAAATAAGTATTTTGTGTCATTAAAACATGGTTTTCTCACTGAAACATTGCGCTATTTCTCGTGAAAATCCTTTATAATGTATATATATATATACACTTTCCGTACGAAATACGTGGATAAAACAACTATTTCATATCATTAAACACATAATTTCGCGCGAAAATCCATTTCAATATATACATTTCTTAGCGCAAAAAGTCTTTTTTTCAGGGTTGATAAAACATCGCTTTTTGCTTGAATATACAGGTTTCCTGACTAAACTGACTGAAAACAACACATTATTTCGCGCGAAAATCCTTCACAATATATATATACTTTTTGCAGGAAATACGTGGATAAGACAACTATTTTGTGCCGTTAAAACAAATTGTTTCGCGTAAAAATTTTTTATAATCTACACATTTTTTCGTGCAAAACGTGTTTTTCTTAAAGGTTGGAAAAACAGCACTTTTCGCGTAAAAAAAGTTTTTCTGACCAAAAATAACGTTCCTCCTGCAAAATAATGAGCTTTTGATGTACTAAAAAATTTTTTCGCACTAAACACGGATTCGTGAGTATTTTTAGCTGTGAAAAATACACGTTTTTGCATGAAAACTTGTTACAACATATATACTTTTTCAAGGAAATATAATTTTTTTATCACGCGAATAAGTCTTTGTTTTTTGCGCGAATACCAAGATTTTTCCGCATGAATAAAACAGCATCATTTTCTGTCTAAAAAAAAAATTGTTAACGTGAAATAATTACGTTTTTTGTGTGAGTAATCTATATGTATTATAAAGGTGAATAACATCATTATACGTGCGAATACCAAGATTTTCCATGTGAATAAAAAATAGTTTTACGCGCGAATAAAACACGATCATGTTCTGTTTGAGAAAACAAATTTTTGACATAAAATATTGAGTTTTTTAACTGCAAAAAATGCACATTCTCGCATGCAAACCCTTTACAACATATATATTTTTTCAAGGGGTAAAATTGTTTTTAACGCGTGAATAAGTCATTGTTTTTCACACAAATACCAAGATTTTTTTTGCGTGACTGTCTGAGAAAACAACTTTCCAACGTAAAATATTGAGTTTTTCAACTGTTAGAAAATACACATTCTCCCACAGAAACCCTTTACGACGAATACATATATATTTTCGAAGGGATAAAAATAACTTTTATCGGGTAAATAAGTCATTAGTTTTCACACGAATACCAAAATTTTTCTCCGTCAATAAAACAAAATCATTTGGTGTCTGAAAAAACAATATTCTAACGTAAAATAACCCCATTCTCTGCGCGAATAATCTATATGTATTATAGAAAGTTTTTGCGTGAATGATATCATTATAAAAGGGTTTTCACGTGAGCACTCTCATTGGATGTAAGGTTAATAAGTAGGTGTGGCTTCTAGTATTTAAGAACTGCTCTCTCCACATAGAAATCATTCTCTTCAGCAATAAATTTTGAAAAAAAACATCTACAGTATTCATTATACGACTAACAGCAGAGTTCTTGGTGATAAGGTAAGAACAAATAAGAAATACTATTTGGTGGTAGTTAAAAAATAAAAATGTTTATAATTATTTTACTTTACTGTTTATCATCCCATACTAATACATAACTTTTTATTTTTGTTCATTATGACATCAAAAACAGTTCATGTAAAAGATTTCCCTCTAGAGAAAAATGAAAAACTCTCAACTATTTTACTTCTTTAATTATCCTCTTTTTTCTATTATATATTAATATATATTTATATTTTAGAGCAATATGATGGCAAAAACAACGTACCTAAAGGACTTCCTCCCAGAAGTTTACCATAAATACGTGAGAGAGAATATTGTTGTTCAGGAAAAGCTATAGAACGTTTAACATTTCAAGTTATCATATTCTGGAAAACGCAATACATGATGAATATGGGAACACGATGTGGAGATCATGGAGAGAGTGTGGAGAACTTCGATGATATGATAAAGAAGAATTTCAAAACAACTTTGACAATGGTAAAAGCCATAAATATTAATGATTTTTTAAAAAGAATTAAAAGAAATGCTTGGGATCAAGAAATTTTTGAAAAATTATATACAATGAAGTGGAGTAAAAAAACTTTTTACAAATTTCGAACTCATATTTATTATTACACGCAAATAGATGAAGGAGTAACTTCTTCTATTCGTATTATAGAGTTGATGTTAGAAGCATTTCATACGTATTTATAATACTTTTTTAAATCTTTTTATAGTCATTCATAATACCCTTTTCATCGTATTACACTTTATTTCATTGCATACACTTCTTATACTAATATTATATAATTTATTACATTAACTATCACCATTCTTTTAACCAATATCTTCATGTACATTGCTATATAATATACATTCGCTATTACCATTTTTTAACCAAATAAATGTAATACCAGGATAACCTCCAGCGCATACCAACACCATACAATGTATTAATCAACATTCAACACCATAGTAATTACACCCATTAAAAAAACCGGTGCACACAAAAAGGCACCTCATTGGGTTCACGGGAACAGGGGCATCATTTACATATAGAGAACTAGGAGAACGTCATAATCCATACAATTACACGAATGCTAACTGGTGCTAACAAATGCCATGACACCAGGAGAACCTTATCACTAAAGTCATACAATAAATACTGATGTACAGTGAAATCTCGGGTCGCACCCCCCCCCCCCCCCCCACATCAAAACCCCTGGTAAATGGTGCTAACAAAAAGGCACTTGGGACCAGGAGAACCTTATCTCCAGGAGGGAGATCTGCTCCTATATTACTACTATTAATGATAACAACTTGGTAATGGCACTTTTGGTTTACAGAAAGCCATCATCCTAATGGACTGCCAAGGAAACAAAGACATCATGAAGAGTACTCCAACACTGGATAATCTGATTCTATTTCTGGGGCTACAGCTGGCAGATGTCCACATTCTGAATGTTGATAGAACTCTAGGAGCTGATGATCTAGAGAGACTAGGGGTAAGTTGTCACTCACCAATACTTTGTAATCTAAATCATACTACTGTGTGTCAACACAGTTTAAACATGAAAAAGTCATTGTTTTTAGTTGTGTGTTTACCACGCTGATGATGACTCTAGTGGCAATATATTTGAGCGACAGATATTCCTGATCAGAAACTGGGGAAATGCTGGCAAACCCAAGCAGTTGGATCAAGTGGTGAGAATAACTTATTGATTGCTGACTTTTTTGTTACTCTCATTACTGTGTACGTTCGTTATATATATTTATTAAGAGATGCAACCACATATTACCTGTTTGACGTCTTTTACTCTTTTCTCATAACTACTTCTTGCCAGCTCAACATTTTCATCTAGCTCTCCCTCTGTTTTTTCTTAACGCCCATTTTAGTTGCTTTACTCTTTTCAGCACCTTGTTTGTTTCATGTGTCTACAATTTGCAACAATTCTCCCTCTTTCCGGTTGGTACATTGTGTTTGTAATCCTTATACAGATTGCAGACACGGCTTCTTTGCCTGTAAAAAAGACAGGATTGGGTATTCAAAAAGCATTCAGAAAAGTTGAAGTAACATCGTTACCATTTCCTGGAGACGGGGTAGACGGAAAATCTGAAAAAGACGGAATCACATTAGGCAGTAAGTAAATATAACACGATTCAAGCTTTGCTTTATGTTGTCTATCGGTGCAAATATGGTGGCAGAGAATCTTCTTGTCAGTTCACATTGATGCTTCCCACACCGTGTATATTTCAAGTTTGTGTACATCATATTTTGCTGCAAAATCTGCGGAAATGCATTTTGACCAGGTGCACGAATTAGCGCTTGCTTCTTTCCATTACAGAAGTTAGTGACCGGTTCCTGCTACAAGCTAGAGAGCTATTTAATAACTTGGTGCTAAGATTGCCCTCAGAAGCTCGTATGAACAGCCAAGAGTTTCTTGATCACTTTGAGGTAGGTAACAACTAACTGCGATTTTTTCCTCACAATCAGTAGATTGCAAAGTCACCAAAATAGATTTTTTTGATTGTTTGGAGTATGGTAGAATTGCGTGCAACTTGAAAGATCTCTGAGTAAATTAAGTAAAAACACTCTTTCTAATCACGGTAGTTTTAATATCTAGGTAAAGTGGTATCTGGGTGTAGCTACTGCTGTAAACAGATACTATGATGGTGTACTACAATGTGAAAAACCTAAACATAGTTTTTGAGGAAATTTATCTATGTAAAAAAACCTGGGCACATGAATGAAGAATAATTGGAAGCTATTTCTATTACCTTAGATGTACCTTTTTAATATATATACTATTTTTATTACTCTATAATTGTACTGAAAAATACCATATATTCGTTTTCTGATTGTAGTTTGTGTCTAACAGAGCCGTAGGAAAGATAAGCACTCCACAAGAAGCGTATGAAGAGTCTTTGATTAAGGAAGTGTTCAAGTCTTGTAGTGCATATTTTGCTGCTGAAGTAGAAAAGGTAACAGTTAGTGTTCATCACAAGCCAGTTTTAGATATGTTCGCTGTTGCTTCTATTTAAACTCATGTAGTTTTCAACTTCACACAAAACCACTTCAGGCACCGCTATTTTTCTTAAAACTATAATTTGAGAAAAGTCATTGATTTTATCAATATTAACCATGCTAATTGTTGGTTTAAGTGTTTTGTAATAAACGTTTCATAGTAATACTATACTGGTATGTAATGCAAGTAGTACACAACCCTTTACCGTAAAATTAAAACTTTGAATAGACAGAATTTCATCAAGTAGAACTACTTTAGCTTTCGGTTTTTGGCGGTGATCAGCTATATAAATATTCCGGACTGTGGTAAATAATTTACTATACTAACACCTGTTATACATTCATTTGCAGTTGATAACCGTGGAAAGTCAACTAACATCAGCACAGATGGAGTCCAAGGTTAATGCCATTTATAAAGAAACAGAAACAAGGTTCAAAAAACCACAAAAGAGTGAAAAACTGTGAGAATCCTACAGTGACAAGGTGATTCAATTCAAATTGCTCTGTTTATACAATTAGTTTTTGTGCCAACATATATAAATTTTTAAGAGTGATAATCTCTGAGCTACAAAGCTGATTGAAGTACTTCATTTTTCTGTCTACCTCTTAAAACAAATTTTTCTATTATGGCAAGATTGAGCTTGCCCTAATAGTTACCAATAACTTCCATAAATCAACAGCAAAGAAATAGTATAATATACAGCAGCAGTTTACTACATGCCTAAATTCTGACTCTAAAGGTTTCTCTGATTTTTCTAGGAAACAGAAAACTCTGAGGCTGAAAAACTAACTTTGTCTCTTATGTATTTAATTTGCTGTTTGTTCCTCAACATTGAATGCATTTTGTATACATGGGCTTGTTTTTTAGTTTTGTCCGTGTATCAACAGATAATTAAGTACTCTAATAACAATGATGGTCTTATTTGTGGAAGTCGAATCAACAACGAAATTTGCCATGAACTTTAAAATATTATATTTTACTATGACAGCTCAACTCAGACAAGAACTGTTGTGAAGGATTACTGGGTTTCAAAATTTTCTTATTCCTTATTATTATAGTGATTATCTGGGATTTCTTGAGAAAGCGTACAAAGAAACCGTGACATTGATGGCACACATGTTTGAAGTGGAAAGGCTGAGTGCTCAAGTGAGACAAAAAGAGAAAGATGAACAAGCAGCAAACTCAAAACTGCGAGTAATGGAGAGTGAATGCGAAAGGTGAACCAATTGTTACTCATGATAGAGTAAACATTATTTGTTGTGCCCTTCTTTTAAACTTTAGTTATTGCACGAGAAAATGTGTTTTTTCCAGGGCATCCCATCATATAAACATTATCTGTCTTACAGCAACAGTAACTGTTTGTGTTCAGTTAGAATCATATACTCTTTGCTTGGTAAGACTTTAAGTAACAAAAGCAACCCCTACCATTTGTTTCATAATATTGGGGCATAAATTTATCCCACGGAAAGTGTTTCATCTAAACCTGATGCGGTGTCTTTTTTACCTAAGTATGAAATTAATCTTTTAAGAATGAGGAAACATGCTCGAAAATAAAACCAAACCGAGTATATGCAAAAAGTATAAAAAAAGGATAAAACCAAACTTTTACTACAGTGTTTTAAAGTGTGGCAGTGAAAAAACTTAAACATTAATAATAATTAATAATATAAACAAATGTCAAATTTTTCCAGATCCAAACAAAAAATGGAAAGACTAAAAACTGCATGTGATAATGCAAAGACCTACACGGACATTCAGGTGGCCAGAGAGGCTTTTGCAGCAGAACAAAAAGTAGCTGAAGAGAAAGAGAGACTGAGGGATGAGGCAAGGAGACGAGCTGAGCAAGCAATCCAAGATAGACTTGAGAGTGTCAGAGAACGAGAGCTCAAAGCTGAAAGGATGGAGGAAAGAATGAGAAATCCTCCCCTTGGGGAAGCTGCTGCGGGATTTGGTAGAAGTCTACTAAACAATACTTTAGGCAAAATTTTTAGATTTAAAATTTGATAGTCAGGGCACTTTGATGCAAAGTGCACTGCATCGTTATGAAGAAACTGTAAAAAACTGTTTGAACAAAAATTGTCTGTTATCAAACACTAAAATAAACATACAGTGATCACTAACTTGTACAGGAAAACTAACAGACTTGAATAGCATCATCTTTTTCTAAACCCTTTCTATCTGAATATTATTATTTTTGTAAATATAACTTTCATTTATAATAGTGTTAGTTACAATATATTATAGTATATATCGCACATAGTATATATAATATAATTTAGTTACAATGGATGTTAATCAATGCAAGATAGTGGATATTTATAAACCTTTTTTTTCTTCCAAGCACTTATATTATAATTTCTTTTTACTCAAGCTTGATAAACCTAACATCTTTATATCAGCAGTATGATGTGCTTTTGTTGTTAACAATTATCAATGAATGTTGGAGAAAACACAAAAATATAGCTTCTTGAGGTCCATATTGAAAAGTTAAAAACACTGTCAAAGAAATTTTACGAAGAATGCCATGAGCAACAATGGTGGACTATAAAGTACTTTACACGAGACACACACTACTATGGTTGCTAACTGATGAAAGACACTTCAACTCTCAAACCCAGTTATTATAGTTGGCTATCAACAATCGCAACTATTCAGAATTGCACGAAATGTATATGTAAAAGAATAAATGCAAAACAATTACATGCATGCTTAATCATCAATTTGTTGATATTTCAATGTTTCAGTGACATTATAATGATTGTTGCCCCTTTTTAGCAAATCAGAGAATAAATAACCCTAAATAAGTTAAAGAATTCAGCTACTGATAAAACAGCAAATCAGCCAGCTTCCAAAAATAAAGGGTGAGTGCATAAAACTACATTGAAAAAACATCATTGATCACAAAAGACTTGTATGAGAAATGCAATAAAGTATATTTTGTGTCTTTTAATTATCAGGTCAACCAAAATCAAGAGCATTTTTTAGTATTCTCAGAAAGAAAAAGGCAGCAATTCTTCAATTTAATTACGCAGACCATAAGTGTTAATGCCAAAGTTTTGTGACATAAATACCATTCCATAATTTAATGTGGGTGAAATAAAGCAACAAATATACTGATTCAGTATTACATCATTGTGACAGCGGTTTAGATGATGAAACCATAGTTTCTTATTTTCCACATTCACTGGATTTCCAATGATCATTTCCCTGTAAAGTGGTGAAAATCTTATCATTTAGTTTCATTGGCAAGGATATACTCAGCAATAGGAGGGTATGTAGGGTGTGACTGGTAAACAAAAGACAGATCTTGCCAAAGTACATAAAACTACTGGCATCTGATTCAGATCACAGCAAGAAAAGTTTATAAACAGGATATGACATGTTTAGATAACAAGTAACTGTAATGGGGGTTAGTGAGGTGTCGGTAATAACTTGAGTATGAGCAATTCAAACAACTCGTTGCTTTGCAAGTATAAACTATGTATATCATCACTCAGTACCTCATGCTAGAAACTATATTTTTTATAATAGGAGCAGTCCACTGCATTAAGCTACGTTCACACTATACGATTCTCGGCAATGGGATTATCTGGAGGAATCGGGAATTGCTCCTTCGATTATTTGCACTTCACACTTGCGATTTTTTGAGCCGATATCACATGGCTTTTGTCAAGACACCGCACTTCATTGAGAAGTACAGAACAACCAACTATTAATAATAATGATATAGTATAGCTTATATTACCAGAGATTTCAATAAATTATACCATTTCTGCAATCATCAATAATAAGAAATAAATTACAAATAATAATAAATAATTGCAGGTATATATAACTATAATTAATAGTAAATAAACGATAACAACTTTTTTCAATGCAATTACTTATTATAAACTGATAGTTGTTTCCTATTATATTGATAATAAATAGTACACCCACATTAATATTTCACTTGTAAACAAGGCTTGCAATCGATCAGGGAAATGTTAAAAAATATTCTAAAATTAATTAAATAATAATTATCAAGCAGCTGCAAGTTTCTTGAAAAGTATTAAATTGAAAAGCTGTAATGTGGATGCTGATAATCGTCCATAGCTCCATCACCGTCCGATGAAAAAAAATCTGCTACCAATTGTGAAATGGTGAAGATTGCACTGTTCACATTTGCGAGCCGAGTTTTGGCTCCTCCCACTCGGCCGAGAATCATATTGTGTCAATGTAGCTTTAGATGTATGCTGTCACTCAGGAAGTTGAACGATTGGTAAATAAGTGGGCTATCCTAAAAAAGATATTGATTCAGTATTACATCATTGTGACAGCTGTTTACATGATGAAACCAAACTTTCTTATTTTCCCCATGACTGAATTTCCAGTGATTACTTCCCTGTAAAAAAATGATAGGCATTTATTTAGTTATTTTGAAAGGGTGTACCCAGCAACAAGAGATGTATAGGGTGTAGAATTGGCAAACAAAAAGTAGACCATGCCAAAATACATAAAATAAATGGCATTTGATTTGCACTGCAGCAAGAAAAGTTTATAAGCAGAATTTGACATGTTTAGACTACAAACAACTGTATCATGGGTTAAGGAGGCGCAAGTACTACCTTCATTATAAACGATTCAAACAGTTTGGTGATCTACAACTACACAACATGTTTAACATCAGTCGATACTAATCAGAACATCCTGCTAGAAACTAGATTTTTATAATAGCATCAGTCTATTACATTATATGTATGCAGTCACTCAGTAAATTAGACAATTACTGAATAAGCAAGCTTTCCTTCGAAAAACAAGGACTGTTCAGAAAATATGGAACTATGATTACCTAAGAAAGAAAGTTAAAATTTGAAAACAAATTGTTATGGTCCTCTTTGGTGGCAATAAAAGTTACATCCAGCAGTTGCCAACAACAAACCAGCTAACTAACATGAAATAGATTTAAATGATCAGCTATGCTGGTTGGTTTGTAATGCTCTATAAGAAACAGCCATTAACCAAGTTTCTGATGACCACATGCGCTGTTTTTATGTTTACAGAAGTATGCCTGTGACAAGAGAAATAAATCAATTAGACATTCTGACAGACTGTTAGAATCAAAAACTTAATCCAGTTCACAATCTCTGAAGGCTTGATGCCTGAAAAGGTAATTTGTTTCTCTCTGTACTCCTGACGAGTTCAATATAACTAACTCAAAGCCAATTTTTTTGTTTATCATTTTTTTGTCATTAAGTTTCAATTAACAAGCCTGGGATTTGTGACAAGTGCAGTGTCCACATGAAAACCAAGGAATTAAAACTAGTTATTTTATTTTAAATATTAGGCTAAAAATTTGCCTACTGATTTAAATTAGCACTGAGATGAGTGGTCAAATAGCTTTTGGTGTTTGTTTTTGGCTTTAATCATGTCATGGCATGAAAGCTTATTGATAAAACTATAGTGAAACTTGGCTACATAAAAAATAACTAAGCACTAGTACGCTGCAAAGATAAACATCCATGTACAATCCACCCCTGTTTGATAAATTGGCTCAGATTATATAACATCTGTCAAATGCCAACCCGCCTATTTATTTTTGGCTGATGAAAAAGCAATAAAATTGACGACAGCTGATTGGATAACTTAAGCGCAAAAATGAAATGCATGGCGAGATAGCAGCAGACTAGTATACATATAGATAAAGGGTCGCTCTAGACTTTGTTGGATTTTCTGTCTCTGCCGCAGTCAATTTGTGCCTGGTGCTTTGAGCAGTGGTTGCTTGGACTAAAAAGTGTACTCCTTTGCTGAACGGAGGCAAGTAGGTACGACACCTTTTTACATAGAGTCATAAGTTCTCAGTGTTAAAAGAGTTATGGTTGATTTGAATGGGTACCTATAGTTTCTGCTTTAACTAATATCTAAAATTCATCAACAAATGTACAATATCTCTAGCGATATTTACTAAGACTTTACCAGGAATGGATTTCAATGAAGGTTTCGTATTACAGCACCTTGTGTTAGCAACATCACCAGAAGACTCGTCTGTGGTAATCTGGTTGTTAGTAGCCATATTATTAAACTTGTATAGTACTACGGCATGCTGCTGGAGAAGAACTCATTTTTTGCTAAATAATTATTTTTTTTTATGTTGACAATTAACTATTTATTATTATCATTAAATAGTTGAACTGTCTTGAGTTATTGCCAGCTTGGCACCCTAACTGTAATTCTTTGTAGATGCCCTGTATCCTCCACTAAAGTGTAGCGGGATTAATGTTTGCAGTGGAACTTGGTCTATATCTAGCATTGATATTACCTTGAGAGGGTTAGCTCAGTAGTATATGAAAAGCAGGTCTGCTGTTGCTTCACCACTCATTTGAAAAGTTGGACTTGATGGTGTCAAGTAGGTAGCTGTATAAGCATAGCCACAAGTACTACATTACGTACACACACAGAAAAAAGTGGAACATTTGGGATTAAACAGGTGATTAAACACTGTAATGATTAATATAAGAGTACAATCCGGCATCATTAGGGATGATATTTGGTATTTCAGTAGAAAATTTGGGAGTGTTTGCTGGAAAGAGTAATTAAGGATTAAAATCAGACAATAACTTTGCCAGAAATTGTGGGTAGGTCAATAAATCACTCTCAGGGGATTAAACTCTGGTTTTAATCAGCTAGTAAGAACTTTACTCCTCAAGCGATTACAATGTGGTTCTACAGTGTTGTTATTCTACAAGTCCTTAATTGTTAGCTTTACTGACCCAGTAAGAACTTTAATCCCAAAATGATTGAACTCTGGCTCTTATCTTCAAGTTGGATTTTACTCCTGATATGATTAAATTGGAGAAAAGCCTTGGCATTATAGTATGATTACCTAATAGCAAGTGGGAGTATCAATGATCGCCTAAGCATACAGTCTTATTGTCCCTGAATAGGCTATTATTTTCCCGCTTCAATCACTAACGAAGAAAGCACACGAGGATGATGAAGGCTTACACAGCTGTCTCAAAACTGTAAGTTAATGATGACACAGAAGCAGGTAAATAAGATATACTATGAATACACAATTGTTTGTGTATTGATTAGTAACTAAGTTAAAATACTAAACTGAACAACTGATGTTGAATGTTGTTTAGTAACTAATTGATTGTTTTCTTTTTTGTCACATTCAAAACTTTTGAACTTGAAGTGGCTGCAAATAAAAGTTGCTACTATATCATAATTCTGCATTTTAGAACAGTCACCAACTAGAGATGTCCTTCTTTAAACGAAAGTTGAATATGCATGAAGTCAAGAGCTCACATGTGATGAACAAACAGCTGTGATGTTGCCCAATCTTCATTTTCAACTTCTGAAGGTTTGTTGGATTCGGTTTATTTTTTATATTGGGATACCTTCTTATCGTAAAATGTGCCTAATGATGTCACTCTTATTTTAGGAGCTTGAAGATCAAAATCAGCCATCATCTCTCAGTTTCAACTTGGAATCTATTGCATGTACGCGGAGTGTACCCCAGTGGATCTATGTCCTAATAAACTATACTATACTAATCATCATTCAATCGATCCAGTTATTTTTATCGATTACTTTTCTATCTTCTTAGTTGGTTTTATGTTGTAATCGCTGTATTTCCTTTTTAATGGTGTTGTACTGATCTCAGTTTCCTTGTTCAATACAAGTTGCCATTACATTCTGAAATAAGCTTTGTCATTTTCTACCAGCTAGATTCAATACAAAAGAATTACCTCCAATTCAAATCGTTTACAATATTTAATCGCTCTCAAAGAAAAACCATACAGACATATCACTCAAGGAAGATTAATATTGATCCTAACTTTAATCAATGACTGGACTAGCAATGCTTCAAATACAATCATCATGCGATTAACAATATGCATATACAGTGATCAGAAATGCTCTGGTTTTTAATCCTTGGGAGACTAACTCAATCCAAATTTTAATCTTAAAGTGATTGAATAAGGACCATTAACCAGTGCATTGGCTGTGGTAATAAATCACTCCCTGTTTAATCACATTTCAATAGCTCAGGTGATTACGTTCGTGGATAGTAAGAATTGATTGAAATAGGATTAAAACTCCTCCACGTTTTTCTGTGTGTGAGGCACTAGTAGCTGAATAAGTGTAGCCATGTCTATATTACGGGTAACAACTGTGTCCGGCTTGATAACGAGTCTGCTGGCCAGCTGTTTGTAGAATACTTGGTAGCTGTCAAGTGTAGCCAGTATCTGAGGTGCGCGGACACTTGATGTTTGGCTTTCAAAAGGGGGGAGTTTGCTAGCTCAGTAACGTATATTGTGGTTGTGTGGTAGCCGAAAGGTACAGCCACGTACCTTTGCTGGAGTTTCAGTGCACGGCCTTACTGTGTAGGTCTGCTAGCCTGAGATTTAGAGACCGATGTCTTATAGTAGCTGGTCAAGTGTAGCCATATGACTCAGAGTACATGTCACTTGTGTTCGCTCATGTGACCTTGAGTAGTAATGCATACAGCTGTCAAGTGTAGCCATGTCGTGAGGTGCGCAGTTGTTGGTGTTTGGCTTGCCATATCGATTGTGCTAACCTGTCTGTGGTTGAGGATGGTGGTAGTCTGTGGACACAGCTCTATCTGTAAAAAAATTTTTAGTTAGGGCTCTCCCCTTTTGTCTCTGCACATGGGCTCATTTCACTTGTATGAAGCTTGCATTGAAACTTAAGACTCATGATAAATAGAACTAAATTATTTCTATACTGGCCAATGTTTCTAAACCAACGCACTTGCTGTGACCAACATTAAACACTAGTTGTCAGAGTTTAGCACTTTTAGCAATTATTAAAGGATTTTCATCTCCACTGGCTGCATCCTCAAGCTACTGCAATCAAGATTATTACCTGTTATTGGAAATAAATCAATTGCATGGTATCACACTACTTATAGTAAACTTTCTGCAACAATTTTTTGCCACGATAGTTGCTGAGCCCTTTTTTAGTAAGGCAGTAGCTCATAAAGCAGCAAACTGGCAAAATTACTAGTAATATGTGTATTGTATGCAAAAAATTGGTTATATAAAACTATCCATACATATAGTACAGTGTAGTGATCGCCGCAATTATGAGGTAAAACTTTCAGTATACTGCAAAACTCTATAAAATAATATGATATACAAAAACGAGCAAAGTAACTAATAAAAAAGCGCAGACATTATCACAAAGTAAAACTAGGCATATTTACTATGTGAACGTGGGGTGGGAAATTGAAAACTGACGTATATAATTTGGGAGCAGGAGAGACTCATGAGGTGCACCTATGAAATCACCATCCACAAAATGATCTGAACAGAGTGTACTCTGCACTGCTGGCAACCAGTTATCTTTTCTCACAGCCATAACCCCTTTATTTAGTAAATCAACTTTTTTTAGAGGAAAACTGGCGAAGAAAGAAATTTGATTGTTGACATTGATGTGCGTAAAAAAAAATAACCAGTATAACACAACATATATTTTTACAAGTGATTACTAAATGAGGCAATGTAAAATGATTTTTCCTCTTGCTAAACAAATTGAGACTACTGGTTCCCTTAGACATGCCAAGTGGTGAAGCAATATTTTTGATTACTATTCTATAGTGACAGAACAGTGAGCTATGAGTAATTTTAATCATCTGACATTTGGCATATTTCTACATATCAATTATAAAAACAGATAAACAATGCCAACAATTCATTATTTTGTTCGCTACTACATACGTGCTATTTTTCATCTATTAATACTAAATTGATTTATTGATAATAAATAAGTATATATACCAACCGTGTATGAGTAGTAATGTAGGAGCAGATCTCTGGCATGGAGTCTAAGGACAAGATTCTCCTGGTTCCAGGTGCCTTTTTATTTGCACCAGTTACCTGAGAACCTGAAAGGGTACTTTTTGTGCACCAGTTTTTATTGTTATCAATTCAGTTTGTAATTGTATGGTTAACTAAGTATTTATTGTGCAGGGGTTGTTGTTATTACAGTTTGTATGATGATTTATATCGGAGGGGGGGGGGGGGGGGGTTTGAGTATTGTATAAAAATGAAGTGTTGTATTATTGTATTGCTATTAGTAGTAATATATGAGCAGATCTCCCTACCAAGTGTTTTTTTGCGAGGTTAATACCCGGAGTGAATGCAATGGGTTACGGCGTTGATTAGAGCAGCCGAGTTAAAATTTTATGGCATTTATTTTTTGATTTTTGTTTTATATAATTTTTATCTCTTATGGTGTCTTGAGTGTAAATTTTTCTCTCTCTCTCTTTGTATTATTCTGATGGTGATGGAGTTGTAATTGCTACTGAATTGTTTTCGTAGATGTTGTATCTATCACACTTGCAATCAGTATTATCTACATTGCTATAGTTGTTGTTATAGTTTTATTATTACATAATAAGTATTACATTATTTGCTTACTGGTAAATGTAATAAAATATATACCATAATAAAGTTTATTAGGAGTATTAATATATGAGCAGATCTCCCTACCAAGTGTTTTTTTGTGGGATTACATCCCGGAGTGGATGCAATGGGTTACGGCGTTGATTAGAGTTGCCGAGTTAATATTTTATGGCATTTGATTTTTGATAACTTTTTACATAATTCGAACTCTTATGTCATCTTGAGAGAGAGAGAGAGAGTGTCTTGAGCGTAAATAACTTTTTAGTTTTCTATACATTAATGTATATATGGATAATTATGTACATATTTATGGGTATATTTATATCTACATTGAATAAACACATTGAATAAAAATGAATCAATATATGATTATATACATTTATTACATAATAAGTATATTGAATGCTATAAAATATCTTGGAAAATCGCCAAATTAGTCCTCTAGATGGGTAAAATTTACAGTATTTGGGAAATAATTGCAATAGAAAACATTAAATAAAGTGTATGAAGATATATAGTGTCTGCAGTAAATGCTCTGTAATGCATAATAGCATATTTTGAAATGTGAGTGGGTACATTGCCTTCTCCTGGACAATAACATCTTCTCTGATGTATTGATGATAGATCTCCAGGAGGAAGTCTTTTACTCTTACTGCTTTTGATTTCATAATGAATAAAGAGCTATATAGGTGATTAAACAGTAATGTAAAGTAATTATAGGCTTTTTTATTTTTTTAAGTGCTACTGAATAGAATTTTTTTATTAATTCTTACCTTTTCACCAGTGAGGTCTATATTAAATAGGGGAAATCTCTCCATATGCACCCAGATTCAGCAAATGTTGTGTTATGAATAATATCATGGGTTGGAATGTGAGTCGGTACATTGCCTTCTCCTGGACAATAACATCTTCTCTGATGTATTGATGATTGATCTTCGGGAGGAAGTCTTTTACCCTTACTGCTTTTGATTCCATAGTGAACTAAAATAAAAAGCTATGGATTAGTATAGGATGATTAAACAGTGAAAAAAAAATGAATATCTCACAGAATTTTGAATAAAATTATTCACCTCATACATGAGCTGTTTTTGACTGTAAAAACTCATTTTTGTTTATGAGTTGATTATTCACGTGCATGAAAAAAATTCAGCATTTTGTTGTAAAAAATACACTAATTACACCAAAAAAGTCCTTTTTTCACCTGGAAAATGTATATATAATGAATATAAAGTATTTTACAAAAAAAATGAATGTTTCACACAATTTTGAATAAAATTATTCACCTAGTTGAGTCTTCATTGGTTTGGTATCATCTAAGTAGGAGAGAACGTTATGTTGTGTAACATCTATCATATCAGAGATTTGAATGAAAGTCAGAATAGGTGTGAGTGGAGTCTTTTGGAAGTTGGTAGGTTATGGTGTACATCGGATCATCACAAAGTTCATCGGTGAACACCATCATAGCTGTTGGTAGATCTTGAAAGGGATTCTTGATGTGTCGGAGAAGCGTGCTGTCTTCAAAACCCATGTTGTTTGAGTCTTCATTGGTTTGGTATCATCTAAGTAGGAGAGAAAGTCATGTTGTGTAACATCTATTGTTGGTGTTGGTAGATCTTGAATTGATGCCGGTTAAAAAATTAAATATATACTCAATAGTACAGCAAGTTGATTTACCTTAATACAGAAAGACCTTCTAGTAGTTGTAGTAGATGATGACGTAGTAGATCTTGTTCCTTCAGTTGCTAATGTTGAAGTGAATGCTTTTTGTGTGAAAACAGTGCTTCTTATATAGCTGAAATCATCCCATCTATCATAAGGTTACATTAATGAGGCATTGTGTTTTTACGGAGGAACACCAATGTTTTCGCGGGAATAAAAAATTTATTTTCACGCGAATAAAAACCAATGTTTTCGCGGGAATAAAAAATTTATTTTCACGCGAATAAACACCAATGTTTTTGCGGGAATAAACAATTTATTTTCACGCGAATAAAAACCAATGTTTTTGCGGGAATAAACAATTTATTTTCACGCGAATAAAAACCAATGTTTTTGCGGGAATAAATAATTTATTTTCTTGCGAATAAAAACCAATGTTTTTGCGGGAATAAAAAATTTATTTTCACGCGAATGAAAACCAATGTTTTTGCGAGAATAAAAAATTTATTTTCACGTGAATAAAAACCAATGTTTTTGCGGGAATGAAAAATTGATTTTCACGCGAATAAAAATCAATGTTTTCGCAGGAATAGAAAATTTACTTTCACGCAAATAAAAACCAATGTTTTCGCGGGAATGAAAAAATTATTCTCACGCGAATAAAACATGAAAACTAAACCAAATTTTCCCACGGATAAAAGGTCCTTTTTCATGCGAAGAAAAATAAAATTCTCCGCGGGAATAAAAAATTTATTTTCATGCCAATAAAACATGAAAAATAAGCCAAATATTCCCGCGAATAACACTTTTTTATTGAACTCAATCCGTGTCAATCGGTGCAAATTTAGCTATTTAAGAGGCAAGGGTTTCAGACAGAGAGCATCCACTTTAACAACAGTGACAGAAGGATCAACATCTACTACAACTACTAGGAGATTTTCTGTATTAAGGTAAGAAATAATAAATAATTATTTAACACTAGTTGAAGAACTCAAGTAGTTGCACCATGGAGTTACCCTCCTATTACGATCTGGAGCCGTTCTCCTGACCATAGAAGTATCTCTCCTAAATAATTTTATGCTCATAGAACCTATCCTGTTTCCGCTCAAGATCGCAGTCTCTTGGCATTGATTGACAGAGTTTTCGTATATCCGAGAGAAAAAATAGGTTAGCCTTCGATGATGCCTTGAACGACAGGTCGATTTTGAACTTTACAGCCAAAAAATGATTACAACTTTCAATATTGTATTATTTTACTTCATTATCAGCATAAAACAGTTATTATTCATTGTATTTAATATGAAAAATAATTTTTACAAGGTCTGATAATAATAAAATCAAATGATGATTATTATTATTATTATTATGATTATTTCATTTGGTTTTCATTGTTACTTTATTGAATTTTGTTCAAGTCTTGAAGTGTATTAGTCTTTATTAAGATTTTTATAAACACTATTAAACTATAATGTATTATATACAACTGTTTTTACGCTAAAAACAAAGATATACTAAGTGCAAAGAGTGAGGTCAAACTGTGGTTTAAGGGATTATGTAACATTGATCTAAGTAATAAAATAATAACAGATATTTATTTACCACTAGTTGAAAAACTCACCTACTTGAACTGTGGAGAAAATAGTCTCCTACAACCAAATCCGTTCACTCTAAAGAATGCAAAGTCTTTGGATGTTGATAAAATTGTTATCTTCTTTGAATTTGTTACGATTAAATAACATTCAGGTGCAGAACTGGCAATTTATTGCGATAATACTCTTGGGGACTAAAAGTAGATGATTTTTGTTAGTTAGATAGGAAAATAAAATGAGCTACACCGCAAAATAGAAAGTTCTGCACTTGTCTTACAAACCCTATCTTTGGATATTGATAAAAATGTTGTCTTCTTTGAATTATGATTAAACAATAATAAATACCTCACAATTTTTAAAAATATTTCTTTATTTTCTGTCTTTTTAGATTGGATAGTCAAGATGGCAAAATTCAATTCATGATGGAAAAGACAGAGATCCGTGAATTTTTTTCTCTCCCTTCATCTCCCATCTACAATCAAAGAATGCAAAACCCAACCAAACAGAACTCTAACATCTCAAGTGATAAAACAGCATACTGCTGATCTGAGAGACCGAAGACAAGATGATGAGACTATGGATTATGATGAAGACTTGAACTGCAAAAGAAAAGTTGTGATGTATTTTGAAGACGACACACTTTTCAGACACACCAAGAATCCTTTCGAGCTATCAACATCAACAACCTGAGATCCTTCATCCTCAACAGCACCTCTCTGCTAAATACTATGACCTCACACCAGTGAAAAAGCTGTAAAAAACGTCAACAGATCAAGATCTACCAACTTCCAAAAGACTCCATTGACACCTATTCTTATCGTAATTCAAACCTCTGATACGATAGATGTTGCACAACATAACGTTCTCTCCTACTTAGATGATACCAAACCAATGAAGACTCAAACCACATGGATTTTGAAGACAGCACACTTCTCCGACACACCAAGAACCCCTTTAAAAAAAACCCGGCAACCAGCATCAATTCAAGATCTACCAACACCAATGATAGATGTTACACAACATGAGTTTCTCTCCTACTTAGATGATACCAAACCAATGACCAACACACCAAGAATCCCTTTCAAAAAAACCAGCATCAATTCAAGATCTACCAATGATAGATGTTACACAACATGACTTTCTCCCTACTTGGATGATACCAAACCAATGAAGACTCAAACTACACGGATTTTGAAGACAGCACACTTCTCCAACACAGCAAGAATTCCTTTAAAAAAAACCGGCATCAATTCAAAATCTACCAATGATAGATGTTACACAACATGACTTTCCTACTTAGATGGTACCAAACCAATAAAGACTCAAACTACATGGATTTGAAGACAGCACACTTCTTCGACACACCAAGAATACCTTTGAAAAAACAAAAAAAGGCATCAATTCAAGATCTACCAACAGCTATGGTGGTGTTTACCGATGAATTTTGTGATGATCCGATGTACACCATAACCTACCAACTTCCAAAAGACTCCACTCTGACCTATTCTGACCTTTATTCAAACCTCTGATACGATAGATGTTACACAACATGATGTTCTCTTCTACTTAGTTGATACTAACCCAATGAAGACTCAAATTACATGGATTCTGAAGACAGCACACTTCTCCGACACACCAAGAATCCCTTTCAAGATCAGTAGTAATATATGAGCAGATCTCCCTACCAAGTGTTTTTTTGTGGATTTGACTCCGGAGTTGAGGTAATGGGTTACGGCGTAGGATGGATTCGCCGAGTTAATATTGTATTTCATTTGAGGGGCATTTAAGTGGCATTTGAGTTTTGATTATTTTTTTAATTAATTTGAACTTATATGGCATATAGATTTTGAATGTATGGCACCTAAGTTTTGATAATTCTATACATAATTCTAACTCATATGGCATCTAAATTTTGAATGTATGGCATTTAAGTTTTGATAATTTTTTTACATAACTCGAACTCGTATGGTATCTTGAGAGAGAGGGGGGAGGAGAGAGGAGAGATGAGAGATGAGAGAGGAGAGAGAAGAGAGGAGAGAGAGGAGAGAGGGAGGAGAGAAAGAGAGAGATTTTTTAGTTTTCTATACATTCATGTATATATGGATAATTATGTACATATTTATGGATATATTTATATCTACATTGAATAATATACATTTATTACATATTAAGTATATTGAATGCTATAAAATATGTTGGAAAATCACCAAATTAGTCCTCTGGATGGTTAAAATTTACAGTATTTGGGAAATAACTGCAAGAGAGGAGAGAGGAGTATTTGGTAGAGGAGAGAGGAGAGAGAGGAGGCTTGAACGTAAATATTTCTTTTAGTTATTTACATAATAAGTATATTGAATACTATAAAATATCCTGGAAAATCATCAAATTAGACCTCTAGATGGTTAAAATTTACAGTATTTGAGAAATAACTACAATAGAAAACATTATGAATGTATGGCATTTAATTTATTGATAATTCTTTTACATAATTCGAACTCATATGGTATCTTGAGAGAGAGGAGAGAGGAAAAGAGGAGAGGGGAGGGGAAATAATTGCACTCAAAATGAAAAAAATAGATGAAGCTAGATATTCATCTATTTGTATATATCCACAAGAAAAAATGGGGTATTTGGTAAAATATTCTTTTATTCCATTCAATTTTCATTAATTTTTAAATTGAGTTGAAGTTTTATTTACAATCGTTAGAATTTATTAAAATTACTGCTCAATCCTTTATTCAACACTTACAATAATTTTTAGTAATAGTAGTGTAATGAGACTGAGTAATAATCTACACACACCTTGTTCACTCCGTATGCTGTAGTACATGTTATTCCTTTAGTTATCTGCAGTTACTTCAATTGGATCTTATCCAGATGTTTTATAGTCTTTGCTGCTACTGCGTTTTGTCTCAAACAAGAGTCCAAAGTAGGCATTGTGTCTACAAAATACAAAAAAATTGATTGTTACAATTGATTCATTTATTTTCATTGGCTTTATCTACATATACATAAAGTAGCGAAGAAACAGTTTGTGTGAGTATGAAACTATCTAGTAGAGATAAATTTATATCTAGGTTCAACTAGCATTAAATAATTATTTATTATTTTGTTAATAATAAATAATTAGAGTCAGTTACTTTACTAGTGCTCGGACAAACACAATTTTGTTAATGTCAAAGTCTGTGATCTTACAAAGAAATAGCTTAGATATTATTAGCATAAAATTATCTAGTGAAGATAAATTACCTAGGAGTAAATTCTAGTTGAGGTTCGATTTTTTTATTAATAAATAATTGAAAGCGCTTGGACAAACAGACAGATTTGTCAAGGACACAGCTTGCGTTCTTGCGAGCGAATAGCTTAGACAATGTGCTTATAAATTTATCTAGTAAAGTTAAATTTATGTCTAGAGGCGAAAATGAAGGACAACTCCGTATCGCAACTAGTTGAGCTTTTCTACTAGTGTTAAATAATTATTTATCATTTATTTTAAAAATAAATAACTAGAGCTTTCTACTAGTGTTAAATAATTATTGATTATTTTTTACCTTATCACCACTTAGAGCCAGATGATTTAATTAACTAAAGACAAATAATTATTTTAGCATTTCTTACCTTGATGCTCTCCTAGTAGCTGTAGTAGATATTGCTTCTCCGCTTGCTGCTGTAGAACTGGATGATTTCTGTGTGAAAACAGTGGCTCTTATATAGCTAAAGTTGCACTGATTAAACCCTATGAATACCATCTCGTACCAGCCTTTTTTGCAATACAACTATGAATCAGCATTTTTTCATGCGAAAGCCTTGGTTTTTATTCCCGCGAAAAGATTATTTTTATTCCCACGAAAACATTGGTTTTTATTCGCCTGAAAATAAATGTTTTATTCCCGCAAAAACATTGGTTTTTATTCACGCGGAAATAATTTTTTTATTCCCGCGAAAACATTGGTTTTTACTCACATAAAAATAATTTTTTGATTCCCGAGAAAACATTGGTTTTTATTCGCGTGAAAATAAATTATTTATTACTGCGAAAGCATTGGTTTGTTTTCGCATGAAAATAAAATTTTTATTCCCGCGAAAGCAACAGTTTCTCTTCGCGTGAAAATAAATGTTTCATTCCCGCGAAAGCATTGGTTTTTATTCACGCGGAAATATTTTTTTTATTCCCGCGAAAACATTGGTTTTTACTCACGTAAAAATAATTTTTTGATTCCCACGAAAACATTGGTTTTTATTCGCGTGAAAATAAATGTTTTATTCCCACAAAAGCATTGGTTTCTATTCACACGAAAAGATTTTTTATATTCCCGCGAAAACATTGGTTTCTATTCGCGTGAAAATAAATGTTTTATTCCCGCAAAAGCATTGGTTTTTATTCACGCGAAAAGATTTTTTTTATTCCCGCGAAAACATTGGTTTCTATTCGCGTGAAAATAAATGTTTTATTCTCGCAAAAGCATTGGTTTTTATTCACGCGGAAATAATTTTTTTATTCCTGCGAAAACATTGGTTTTTATTCACGCGAAAAAACAGTTTTTATTCCCGCGAAAGCATTGTTTTTTATTCATGCGAAAAAACAGTTTTTATTCCCGCGAAAGCATTGGAAAAAATGCTGATTCATAGGGTTTAATCAGTGCAACTTTAGCTATTTAAGAGCCACTGTTTTCACACAGAAAGCATCCAGTTCTACAACAGCAAGCGGAGAAGCAACATCTACTACAGCTATTAGGAGACCACCCAGCATCAAGGTAAGAAATGCTAAAATAATTATTTGTCTTTAGTTAATTAAATCATCTGGCTCTAAGTGGTGATAAGGTAAAAAATAATCAATAATTATTTAACACTAGTAGAAAGCTCTAATTATTTATTTTTAAAATAAATAATAAATAATTATTTAACACTAGTTGAAAAGCTCAACTAGTTGCGATACGGAGTTGTCCTCCATTTTCACCTCTAGACATAAATTTAACTTTACTAGATAATTTTATACTCGCAGTGTCTAAGCTATTCGCTCACAAGAACGCAAGCTGTGTCCTTGACAAATCTGTCTGTTTGTCCAAGCGGTTTCAATTATTTATTAATAAAAAAAATGAAACCTCAACTAGAATTCACTCCTAGGTAATTTATCTTTACTAGATAATTTTATGCTCATAATGTCTGAGCTATTTCTTTGTAAGATCACAGACTTTGACATTAACAAAATTGTGTGTTTGTCCAAGCTCTAGTAAAGTAACCGACTCTAATTATTTATTATTAACAAAATAATAAATAATTATTTAATGCTAGTTGAACCCAGACTTGCCAACTCTCACGCATTCTGCGTGAGACTCACTCAATTGCCCCATTTCTCATGCCTCTCACGTGCGTCTCACGCTTTTCCCCATTATGACTAAAAAAAAATTATTTTACTTAATTTTCATAATTCATAATAACTATTATATCATCTATGCTCAAAATAATAGTATTTTGTTTGCATCGCTGCAAAGGGTTGAACTGCAGATAGTCTATGAAATACTTCCTCCCTTTAGGGGTGCTTGTAGTTGCCCTTCAACTAGATTTAGTATTTGGGCTGTATTTTCAGCAGGCATGATCCACTTGTGGCACATATCTACTATCATCATCGTATCATGTTTTTCTCTTTTGTACTCATCATGGATGAAATTTATCTCAGCATATGTTGTTAGTCTTACTAACCACTACCACTTATTATGACTACTTTTTTTTTTCAGTGCAAGAGCGGTTGACCTCTGCAAAAATTCAGCTGTCAAATAAAAATTGTTATCAACTGTTTTTTTCAATGTTTTCAACATCAACATAATAATTTTTACTATTATTATTATTATTATATTATAGTTAGTTACAGTAGTTATTATTATTATTATTATTTATAAATTAATAAATAATATTATCTATTACTATTAATAGTGTTATTATTAAGTAATGATAATTATTATCATTATTATTTATCATCAACATTTATCTTTAAAGTCATTGTTGTTTTATACTTATTAATAACTATTTTTATTATTAATAATTAATTAATATTGTAGAGGATCGGCGCCATCTTGTACAAACAGTAACTCTATGCATACTATTAAACATCGTTCTACAGACATTAACTCTATGCGTACGCATTAACCTACCTTGTGCTACATCATTGTTCTATGTATGTCCCGTTGTATACTGTCTACTTGTCTCGTTCTATGTCCGCGCTTTAGGACAAATCACTTTATGTATTTTATAATAATTATTCTTTTAACATGTAAACTTATATGTGCACCATGTGGATGCAACCAACCATTTATTCTGGCACCACCCTTTGTACATGATTTGTCCATGCTAACCAATCATTTGTGTTAGGTGGAGCTTCCTTTGTTCTGTGCATTTTACCCAAGATATGTTATGTAACTGTTTACATAAATAGCCGTGTTAGGCAGTAATAAATCAGAGTCAGTTTGCACACTCTCAGAAGTTTCTTTGTACATACAAATAACTTCACTTGCGCTCCACTACTCGAGTAGTAGTATATAGGCAGATCAGTCTGAACCTCTGCTGGCCGAACTTAGTTTTGTCTAAGCTTCGCCTTCAATGTTCGACCTCTGCACAGCACTACAAAAAGACAGCCGAACCTCTGCTGGCCGAATCTAGTTCCACTAGTTCGCCCTTCAATGTTCGATCTCTGCATAGCACTATAAAAGACAGCCGAACCTCTGCTGGCCGAACCTAGTTCCACTAGTTCGCCCTTCAAAGTTCGAAACCATTGCACACACAAAACGATAGCTAACACAACCGGCAGTTCACTAGTTACTGAGATGGTCGACCACCATTCTGCAGTATACTAAATCGACCTGTGGAAGGGTTGTCTCATTAGCATACTAGACACAGTTGCCATTACAGTTCGGGAGGTTGTGCAGGTAGGCCGAGCTACCACCTCACACCCCCCACAGTGAAATCCTGCACATTGGTGGCAGCAGTGGGATTGACAGACACCCACAAGAAGCACCTCCCAGAGGAAGAATGGCAACCAGAAGAAGAGCACTAAGCACTGACAGGGATCCTTCCAGCCTACAGATGATGGGGACGCTCACCGATATCCTAGACCGCATGTCAGTAGCCACATCAAGAGACAGATTTAGGGTACCACAGTACGATGGTACAGGAGATGTGGACTACTTTCTGCAAAGGTTTCAGGAGGTGACCAGAGCAAACCGTTGGCCGGCAGAAGAAGCAGTAATCCACCTACGCCAAGCCTTGACAGGCAAGGCCGAACAGTGCGGTCGAGGAGAGACCACTGAGGAAGTGGCACAGACACTACAGGCGACCTTTGGAATGACTCGTTCGGAAGCCCAAGCAAAGTTGCTAAGCTACCGACGAAACCCCAGAGAAAGCCTCAGAGACCATGCCCTCACGGTCGAACACCTCGTTACAGCAGCCCACAGCACCCTGCCGCGACAGAATAGGGACGAGCTGATAATGCAGACGTTCCACAGCACTCTAGGGCATACATACCTACAACGCCACCTGTTGGCGGTACGCCCTCAGAATCTGGAGGAAGCGATTTTAGCAGGAAATGAGTTTCTGCAGGTGCCTCACCAACCCGTAGGAGGACCGCACATCAGGGCGGTGGAGACCGACCCCCTGGAAGAGGAAATGGCACCACAGGGAGAGATGGCTCGACACCAAGAGGTACAGGACCCCTTGGCGCAACTGCTTAAGACTGTAGAAGGGTTGAGCAAAGAAATTGCCAGCCTAAAGACAGAAAAGAAGCCCGAGCCACCCAGGAGATGTTGGGGATGCCAACAAGTGGGCCATACCCGGAAGGCATGCAAGACCGTCCCTTGGCCTAGCCGCCAGGGAAACGACTACCGCCCGCAGCAGTAGGGAGACCCGCTGGCTGCACACGGGCAACGACACCTCAGAAGGAAAGGGCACAGGCACCCTTCAGTGGACCGGCAACAGTGCGTCGAGCGACTCCTCCCCTGGACCTCCTGACTAGTCCCCCCATCGCCCTACACAACCGTTTTGCCAGCCTGTCGGCACTCGACAGCTCAGTGGCGGAAGAAACGGATGGCGACGGGACTCCAGAGCAGCAGGAACCAAGGCCCAGGAGGAAGGACAGGCAGACCCAGACACCCCCACTGAAGACGGAAGAATTCATTCCAAAACCTGTGACACTCCAGAGCAATCAGATTGAGCGACCATATCGCTCGAGTTACTACCTACCTGGCAGGGTAGAAGGAGAGGCGGTAACACACCTCATAGACACCGGCTGCAACACTAACCTGTTGTCCAAGCGAGTCTTTGATCGGTTACCGAGCCACGTACAGCGCAACCTACAGCACTACGATTCCCATGGGATCATGGCCGACGGTACGAGACTTCCGTTCTATGGCTTGCTCGCACTAAAGGGAAGGATACGACACGTCAAGTTCGAAGAGACCTTTGTGGTCAGCCAAGTCAACGAAGACGTTATCCTGGGGATGCCCTTCCTGACAAGCCAAGGATGCCAGATGGGGTTCGACCGTCCAGTGCTGGTGATACAAGGAAAGGAGCTGGCCTGTACCGACCGCCACGGGAGAAATCTCGTGTCTAAAGTACAAGTCCGATAGGACACCCAGCTTCCACCCCAGACAGAAGTGACGATTCCATGTCACTTGAGCTCCAGGGATACGTTCCCTCAGGGAGTGATTGAAAGCATCCAGGGTGGGGTACCCATCGCCACCAGCGTCAACAGGCCTGACGCTCAGGGACACGTACTGGTCAGGTGTTTGAACCCAACGCAGGACACCTTAAGACTACCCGCCGGAGAGGTTATTGGTACCTTTACGGGAGTGGAAGAAGGTGGCGTTCAAGAGTTGACGAGACCAGAAGGACAACGGAAGAGCAAGGCGGGAGGAAGAGAGCTACCCCCCCCATCTGCATGACCTCTTCCAACAAGCAAAGAGAGGGTGCCAGGACCCATGGCAGGAGCAGCAAGTGAAGGAGCTGCTGATCGAATATCAGACGGTATTCAGTAGCCATAACGGAGACCTGGGTAGAACAGCCCTAGCAGAACACTCAATCCCCACCGTGGAAGGAGCCCGACCTATTCGATGCCCACCACACCGGCTGGGGCCAGAGAAGGAGGCGGAAGCAGAACGCCAGATTAAGGACCTTTTAGAGAAGGATCTGATCGAGCCGGCCGACGGAGCTTGGAGCTCCCCTGTGGTACTGGTGAGGAAGAAGGACGACACGTGGAGGTTCTGTGTGGACTACCGGAGGCTAAATGATATCACTAAACAAGATGCCTACCCCATCCCCAGAATCGACGAATCACTGGATGCTCTAGCCGGGAGTAAGTACTTCACTACGTTGGATCTCACTAGTGGGTACTGGCAGGTTCCCCTGGATCAGGACGCCAGTGACAAGTCGGCCTTCACCACAAGAAGCGGCCTGTGGAAATGGAAGGTGTTGCCTTTCGGGTTGACGTCAGCCCCCGCCACCTTTCAACGGCTCATGGAAAAGGTCCTCAAGGGTCTTCACTGGAAGACGTTACTCTTGTACTTAGATGATGTGATTATCATCGCGCCCGACTTTCAGACGCACTTACAGAGGCTCGGAGAAGTGCTGGGACGGCTCCACCAGGCAAACCTTAAAGTGAAGCCCTCCAAATGCGAACTGCTGCAAGAAGAGGTTAAGTACCTCGGACACGTAGTAAGCGCAAGAGGAGTGGCTACCGACCCAGGAAAGGTGGAAGCAGTCAGGAGATGGGAGGCACCCACGGACGTAAAGGGGCTACAGGCATTCTTAGGAACGGCCGGGTACTATCGCCAGTACCTCCCCGACTACGCCACGATTGCTAAACCTCTCACCGTGATGACGGGCAAGGAGACACCATGGAAGTGGGGACAGGTGGAGCAGACAGCCTTTGACCAGCTCAAGGACAGACTCACCCAAGCCCCGGTACTCGGATACCCCGACCCCAACTTACAATATATACTGGACACTGACGCCAGTGCAGTAGGAGTCGGTGCTGTGCTCTCCCAAGTACAAGAAGGCAAGGAACGCGTCATTGCATATTACAGCAAGACGCTGGCACCAGCGGAGAGGAACTACTGCGTCACCCGGAAGGAGCTAGTTGCTGTCGTCAAGGCAGTAAAACATTTCCGCCCCTACCTCTATGGACGGGAATTCAAACTCCGGACGGACCACGCATCCCTCCGCTGGCTGTGCAGACGGAAGGAGCCATCGAACCAGATAGCTCGATGGCTGGAGATCCTGGCTGAGTTTCGCTATAAGCTCGAGCACAGAGCTGGAACTCACCATGGTAACGCCGATGGGCTCAGCCGACAGGGACCCTGCGCGGACTGCAGGCAGTGCGGCTCCATCGAGCAACGAGATGGGGGACCTTCCCATGTGGAACTGCAGCAAGAGGCTGGACAGGGACCTCGGAGAGAGGCAAGAGATGACCTCAACACATCAAGCCCGGCACATTCCCCCCAGGATTCGGCCCAGCCGAAGGGACGGAATGCGGTAGGCCGGACTTACACCGAGCCGAGATGGCCGGGGGAGATGATGGAGAGGGAGTCTACAGAGAGGAGAGAGAAGGAGGAGCGGGTCAACCTCACTGTGACAAACCCGGTACACTCCGCCCAAGCCTTGGCGCAAGAGCAAAGGGACGGGCAGGATGCGGTAGGCCGGATTTATGCCGAGCTGAGACGACCGGGGAGCGTCACAGAGAGGGAATTGGCCGAAGGGAGTGTCGAGTTAAAGACACTGTATGATCGGAAGGAAGCGATAGAGATTCGCCCTTACGGAGTGCTCGTAATCACGCTGCACCACCCTTCCAGAGCAAAGCAATGTGTAGTCTGCCCACCAAGTAGGAGGACCCAGGTCGTCTGGGAGACACACAGGATGATCCATGCAGGGATTCATCGGACGAGACAGCGCATCCTGATGGATTGGTACTGGCCGGGCATATCCCCCCTGGTCAGGAGGCTAATCAAAGATTGTGAGGTGTGCCAAGTCGCCAAGAATGGAAAGAAGGCAGAAAACCCTCACCGACAAAGGATGTACGCAGGACGACCCTTTCAGAAGCTGGCGATCGACCTGGTCGGCCCTCTGCCCTTGACGAAGAGAAGAAACCGCTGGGCGTTGGTCCTCACCGACCACTTCACCCGTTGGCAGGATGCGATAGCTCTGCCTGATGCCACAGCACCTACGGTCGCCGTCGCGCTAGACGAACGAGTATTTGCTTACTGGGGCCTGCCCGAGCAACTACACTCCGACCAAGGGGCTCAGTTCGAGTCCGTGCTGTTAGAGGAGCTGTGTAGCCTGTGGGGCATAAAAAAGACTAGGACCACACCCTATCACCCGCAAGGGAACGGGATGGTGGAGCGTCAAAACCGGACGCTGGGAGATGCACTCCGGACATTGATACTGACGAAAGGCCAGGACGAGTGGGACAGCCTGCTGCCGCAAATCATGCGAGCCTGTCGCAGCACCCCCCACTCAGCAACCGGGGAAACGCCCAACATGTTAGTGATGGGACGGGAGGTACGCCTTCCGGACCAATTAACAGGCACGCCCCCTTCCTTGGACCCCCGTAACATCTCGGAACACACTGCGGAAGTGCAGGAGAATCTCCAGACGGCACATGAATATCTAAGACATCAGCAGCAAGAAATCAGGAGTCAAGACGAGGAGGAGCCCGCCGTGTTCCAGAAGGGAGAACTCGTCGTGCTAGAAAACAAACGGAGAGTGAAGGGGAGCAATCCGAAGTTGCAGCCACGCTTCGTCGGACCCTACCAAGTACTAGAGGCCTTCCCAAACCACACCTACAAAGTGGAGAGAAATGGGCAGTGGTCCATTCAGAATGGAATGCGGCTGCGCCATTATAGGACGTGTCAGGAACCGGTCGGCCGAGCACCCCCTTGTCGGGAACCCGCCCTCCAACCCAACATGAAAGGGGCCAGAAGAGGACGACCCCCCAAGACACGCCCAGCCCCCGCTGAGAACCTAGAGTTGTTACCTCTGCCGCTGCCCACGCCAGAAACATTACCATTGCCATTGCCGTCGCCCCCACCAGAAACGTTACCATTGCCATCACCCCCACCAGAAAGGCCACCGCTGGCCAGGGAGTTCCCTGGTCCGTCGTCTCTCCAAGAATCTGGAAACCCTCCTCTTCCACAGGAGACACACCACACTCCAGAGTTGCCACCCCCGCCATTACCTGCAATGCACCACCGTCCAACCGGAAGGCCGGAAGCGCTAGGACATAGCAAGATAAAAGTAGAGGAAAGACGAAGTATGGAAGTAGAAGATACCCCCCTACCAGAGGTCATCCAAAGGGCACCCAGCCCACCGAGGCCCCCAGCCCTCAGTGACGAAGACTGGCCACCCCTACAACCCAGCCGGCTGCCCGCCTCACCCTTGAGTCGACCACAAAGGGAAAGGCAAAAGCCAACAAAGCTAAATGACTACCATTGTTATACAGCAGGAGGAGAGCCCCACATACTTGACAACCCACCTACCAGAACAGAAAGAAGAGAAGTCAATCCACAACCAGCACCAAGCACCACACCACAGGGACAAGTAGCAGAAAACCCGGACGAAATCGGATGGATAGAAGTCAAACGAAGAAGGAATAAAAGAAAGACAGAAGAAAGTGGGACGAATTGTCATGAAGAAGGACGAGGGAGAAAAATTGAGCAAGGGGAAGCAACTTCCCAAACCAACAAACTCGTCGCCGCCGAAACAAACATAAGACAAGATCGCACAACTCCCAATTGCTGCGAACAAATACCCGCTATCCCACGTCATCAAAACAATACCACGTGGGGAGTGACGTCAGAGGAACACGTGGGAGCCACTGCCAATCAAAATATAGAGAGAGGCAGAAGCCGCCAACGCTCAGTTTGCCATCAACTACGGAGGAGTTCACTACCCAGCAGAAGAGTAGAACAACTGGACTCTCCGCCACTACATCAACAACTGCAGCAAGAAATGGCAAGATCAGTGCAACACCTAGCAGAGAAGCTCGATATAACATCGACCACAGGTGAGAGTCTACCCAGTGTAACGATAGAATCACTGACCTCAGCGCTAGATCGACAAGTACGACTAGTAACTGTTCCACGAAAGGAAGATATGCTATCAAAACATAACGCTACACCAACTATCAACATAAGGCGTGTCGATGTTGTAGAGAACGAGCTACCGACACCCAAGCCTCCAGCAAATGTGATGAGAGAGATATGGCTCTGCGGTGACACCATGAGGGAGATAAAAGAAATGTCGGTACAAGTTGGAGAAAGTGACAAATGGAGATGTCGGTGCGATTACCAGCACGTCAAGAAGAGAGTGGCGTACCACGTACGCCAACACCTTACCTTCTTTTTCTGCAAATGTGGGAAAAGGAGTCCGTCAAGAGATGTTATTCTTAAACACATTCGCATACAGGGAGGAATGCCCGAGCACGGTGGCAAGAACAAACCACTGTACGAAGTTGACGCTGCCAGGTACGATGTCTTCTGTGAAGCCATGGAGTGGACACAACCCCCACCATTCGGTATACCAACCCCCTGCCTCGACAAGATGGAAAAGATTCCGATGAAGAAACGATTGGGACAACAACCAGAGTTGTCACCCCCACGCAAGAGAAGGAGGACAACCCCTCCTAGGAGATCGGTATCCCCCAGACGAGAGGAGCCAGCACCACGCTACAGCTGGCGTGAGGAGAGAGAACGTTCGGCGGAAGCCGAGCGACAAAGACGTCGGAGAGAATACCGACAGAAAATGGAAGCCCTCGATCGAGAGTTGCATGCAGTAACCACAGATGCGTTCAAATTATTGGAAAGAGCGCAGGAGATTAAGAGGCAGATGAGCCAACCCTACAGAGACTAAGGACAGTACAATACCGATGCCGCCGCCATCGTTGAATTGGCCACAGTCGCCAATGGGGCAGAGTGTGTAGAGGATCGGCGCCATCTTGTACAAACAGTAACTCTATGCATACTATTAAACATCGTTCTACAGACATTAACTCTATGCGTACGCATTAACCTACCTTGTGCTACATCATTGTTCTATGTATGTCCCGTTGTATACTGTCTACTTGTCTCGTTCTATGTCCGCGCTTTAGGACAAATCACTTTATGTATTTTATAATAATTATTCTTTTAACATGTAAACTTATATGTGCACCATGTGGATGCAACCAACCATTTATTCTGGCACCACCCTTTGTACATGATTTGTCCATGCTAACCAATCATTTGTGTTAGGTGGAGCTTCCTTTGTTCTGTGCATTTTACCCAAGATATGTTATGTAACTGTTTACATAAATAGCCGTGTTAGGCAGTAATAAATCAGAGTCAGTTTGCACACTCTCAGAAGTTTCTTTGTACATACAAATAACTTCACTTGCGCTCCACTACTCGAGTAGTAGTATATAGGCAGATCAGTCTGAACCTCTGCTGGCCGAACTTAGTTTTGTCTAAGCTTCGCCTTCAATGTTCGACCTCTGCACAGCACTACCAAAAGACAGCCGAACCTCTGCTGGCCGAATCTAGTTCCACTAGTTCGCCCTTCAATGTTCGATCTCTGCATAGCACTATAAAAGACAGCCGAACCTCTGCTGGCCGAACCTAGTTCCACTAGTTCGCCCTTCAAAGTTCGAAACCATTGCACACACAAAACGATAGCTAACACAACCGGCAGTTCACTAGTTACTGAGATGGTCGACCACCATTCTCCAGTATACTAAATCGACCTGTGGAAGGGTTGTCTCATTAGCATACTAGACACAGTTGCCATTACAGTTCGGGAGGTTGTGCAGGTAGGCCGAGCTACCACCTCACACCCCCCACAGTGAAATCCTGCACAATATGATAAAATTATAATACAATAATTTAATTACAAAATACAGATTTTTTTATGTAAAGAGTTTTTTGTGCACGCAGTGATTGGTTGAAATCAGACTATATGTTGATTGGTCAACACCTTTGCTTACTAATAGTAGCACATGTGCAAACATAACATGTTTTCTTTGCCTCTAGTAAGTATGCATAGATTTGCAATTGTTGACTACAAGCTTGACAACACAGGCACGCCAATGGTCTGTATGTGTAGTATAAGAAAGATTACATTACTATCTGGATATAAAGCAAATTGAGGTTTATATATGAGCAACAACATCTGGCTTTATTGAGAGAAGAATAGTTAACAAAATGGTACTCATATAAGTTTTCATTACATACTACTCGGCGTTTCTTCAACTCTATAACAAAGCTGAAAGTAAATAATTTACATTAATTATCATATTGACATAATAATTTTTAGATATTTACTTGTTACTACAGACCATTTCAACAAAACTCACATGCTGTGTTCACCACTGTGACCGTGTATGCAAGTGCACATCAATCAGTAATAAATAAATTATAATTATTTATTGTCATTTATTTACACTCGATACCACAGGCCTACACAGAATATTGCGGAAGGTTCAGTCAATGATGCTGCGTTAAGATATATATGTTCTAACAAGTGCAAGAACATACACATCTTACTTACTCCAGTATCACAGTTGGCAAGTGAGTGAGTGATACTGGCATGGTGGCAAATTTTGTTTCAGAACACTAGATCTGAACAAATTTGCTAATATTTTGCCATGCTCTCAACTGCAGTCATTTGTATTTATGAGAAACCAACAACCAATGAAATTTCAAGAACTTTTAAAACAAGCACTGCATGCACGAAAAACTCTTTACATAGAAAAATCCACAAAAAAACAATTGACGATTATTTATAATTATTATAACAATAATATTGTACAGGATTTCACTTTTAGTAGCTTAGCCTCAGCACTAGTACTTCATCCCTTCACCAAATGTAGGCTCTGCTTGTGTAGTGGCACAGCTACGACTTCCTGCTGACTCAGTGGCTAGTCATCTCTGACTGATAGCTGAGCCGGCCAGTCTCAGTATTGCCCTCCACAGCCGAGGCCGAACAAATATCAAGCAAGGCCGAACAGTCTGGCTATTATTCTGACTGATGTCTATACTACTGTGCAATTGAGTTTATCGTTATAGCAAGCTATATTGGATAAGTTTGTTGCAGAGGTTTTGTATAGTGCGCTGTGAAGTATTTTGTAAAACAAAGTGACTTCTGAGAGTGTGCAGTGTAACTCTGATTTATTACATGTAAACTGAGCATTTTATAACAAAGGGTGAAACAAAGAGAATATATAAAATATAAAGAGAAGTCACGCCTTGTATGAACTGATTGGGTGACTAGTATTGTTTAGCACCGCCCTAGAATATAATATGAGAAAAGGCTCCACCCCTTAGCATTGATTGGGTGAAGCTGCAAGCATAAAACTGGATATGAGATAATTAATGAGTAAGTCTATGAATGGTAGATTGTTACGTAGTAAAACTGGGGTTACACTTGTGGCGTCCTTCACAATATGAATGAATATAATCAATTGTAATAATTGATATTACTATTATTATAGCACCATCATGAATGAAATAGACCTTTCCATTTAATATTTTTGAAAAAATTTATTGCAAGTATTATTGTTACCTAAGTTTAATCCATAGGTATTTTACACAGGCCTACAGCAGAATATTGGTGGGTTTGAGCCGCTTTTGGGAACTTTATTGTGTTTTGTAACACAACATTAATTTCCTAAAAGTGGCCAAAAACCCCACAGCTTTTTACAGTAGTAGCCCTATGCTATACACAGGCTGCTATATACTTTCTTTGAAACTTGCAAAATAGTGCCAGAATCCTGTGTGTCTACGGTGTGCCATAGCTGTTTTTCAACATAATTTATAGGGGTGTCAATTTTGTTTCAAAGAGGAGGAAATCATTCAAAAGGAAGTGCATTATGCTTTGAAACAAGCTAAAAAAAAATTTTGGCGCTCCGCGCCAAAGTGGGTTTCCTTTCACACATTTCCAGATCTGCCACTGTAGGCTATCTATCCATACGTAATGTGACATGTTGCATTAGCTGGTTGTAGTAACCACCTTGCATTTAGCTTTTATTAATGCATATTGCCCCATTCATCAAATTTTGCGCGTGAAGTTTGCCCCAAATCTAATTCTCACTCAATTCCCCACTCTCAGGTTGGCAAGTCTGGTTGAACCTAGATATAAATTTATCTCTTCTAGATAGTTTTATACTCACACAAACTTTTTCTTCGCTACTTTATGTAGATAAAGCCAATGAAAATAAATGAATCAATTGTAACAATCAATTTTTTGTATTTTGTAGACAGGATGTCTACTTTGGACTCTTGTTTGAGACGAAACGCAGCAGTAGCAAAGACTATAAAACATCTGGTCAAGATCTACCAACACCAACGATAGATGTAACACAACATGACTTTCTCTCCTACTTATATGATACCAAACCAATTAAGACTCAAACTACATGGATTTTGAAGACAGCACAATTCTCCAATCCAGCAAGAATTCCTTTCAAGATCTACCAACAGCTACGGTGGTGTTCACCGATGAATTTTGTGATGATCCGATGTACACCATAACCTACCAACTTCCAAAAGACTCCACTTACACCTATTCTGACTTTCATTCAAACCTCCGATATGATTGATGTTACACAACATAACATTCTCTCCTACTTGGATGATACCAAACCAATGAAGACTCAAACTACATGGATTTTGAAGACAGCACATTCTCCAACACAGCAAGAATTCCTTTCAAGATCTACCACCTACTTAGATGATACCAAACCAATGAAGACTCAAACCACATGGATTTTGAAGACGACACACTTCTCCGACATACCAAGAACCCCTTTAAAGATGTTACACAACATGACTTTCTCTCCTACTTAGATGATGCCAAACCAATGAAGACTCAAACTACATGGATTTTGAAGACAGCACACTTCTCCAACACAGCAAAAATTTCTTTCAACATCTACCACCTACTTAGATGATACCAAACCAATGAAGACTCAAACTACATGGATTTTGAAGACAGCATACTTCTCCAACACAGCAAGAATTCCTTTCAAGATCTACCACCTACTTAGATGATGCCAAACCAATGAAGACTCAAACCACATGGATTTTGAAGACGACACACTTCTCCGACATACCAAGAACCCCTTTAAAGATGTTACACAACATGACTTTCTCTCCTACTTAGATGATGCCAAACCAATGAAGACTCAAACTACATGGATTTTGAAGACAGCACACTTCTCCAACACAGCAAAAATTTCTTTCAACATCTACCACCTACTTAGATGATACCAAACCAATGAAGACTCAAACTACATGGATTTTGAAGACAGCATACTTCTCCAACACAGCAAGAATTCCTTTCAAGATCTACCACCTACTTAGATGATGCCAAACCAATGAAGACTCAAATTACATGGATTTTGAAGACAGCACACTTCTCCGACACACCAAGAATACCTTTAAAAAAAACCAAGAAAAGCCGACATCAATTCAAGATCTACCAACAGCTATGGTGGTGTTCACCATAACCTACCAACTTCCAAAAGACTCCACTCACACCTATTCTGACTTTCATTCAAACCTCTGATAACATAGATGTTACACAACATAATGTTCTCTCCTACCAAAAAAACCGGTATCAATTCAAGATCTACCAATGATAGATGTTATACAACATGACTTTCCTACTAGGATGATACCAAACCAATAAAGACTCAAACTACATGGATTTTGAAGACAGCACACTTCTTGATACTAAACCAATGAAGACTCAAACAACATGGATTTTGAAGACAGCACACTTCTCCGACACACCAAGAATACCTTTAAAAAAATGATACCAAACCAATGAAGACTCAAACTACATGGATTTTGAAGAGAGCATACTTCTCGGACACATCAAGAATCCCTTTCAAGATCTACCAACAGCTATGATGATGTTCACCGATGAACTTTGTGACAAACCGATGTACACCATAACCTACCAACTTCCAAAAGACTCCACTCACACCTATTCTGACTTTCATTCAAACCTCTGATACGATAGATTTTACACGCCATAACGTTCTCTCCTACTTAGATGATACCAAACCAATGAAGACTCAATCTACACGGATTTTGAAGACAGCACACTTCTCCGACACACCAAGAACCCCTTTCATCAAACAGAGAGCATCCGCTTCAACAACAGTGACTGAAGGATCACTACAACTACTAGGAGATTTTCTGTATTAAGGTAAGAAATAATAAATAATTATTTAACACTAGTTGAACTCAACTAGTTGCACGATGGAGTTACCCTCCTATTACGATATGGAGCCGTTCCCCTGACCATAGAAGTATCTCTCCTGAATAATTATTCGGTGCTTTATGTAGATAAAGTCAATGAAATTGAATGAATCAATTGTAACAATCAATTTTTTGTATTTTGTAGACACAATGCCTACTTTGGACTCTTGTTTGAGACAAAACGCAGCAGCAGTAAAGACTATAAAACATCTGGATCAGGTCCAATTGAAGTAATTGCAGATAACTAAAGGAATAACATGTACTACGGCATACAGAGTGAACAAGGTGTGTGTAGATTTTTACTCAGTCTCATTACACTACTATTACTAAGAATTATTGTAGGTGTTGGATAAAGGATTAAGCAGTAATGTATTAGCAAGCATTAGCAATAAACATAGACTTTTCAACAATGACATTAACCAAAAAAATAGTATAACCAAGTCATGTTTGAGCTAACAAGTTGTTGCTAAGATGTTTGAGTTAACAACTAGGTAGCTAAAATAAGTTTTTCATGAGGATCTCCTGACCGTTGTGATTCCTTGAGTGGTGAGCAGACTTTTAAATCTACTGTAGTTATCTTTTGTTGATCTTATTGAGTCTTTATCAGTTAGTACATCTTGCAACAAATTTTTTGATAGCTTAGTGCTAAGCCATCTTCCCTTGAGTTTTATCCTGTCAGTATCCAGATCGTATTTCCCAGAGTCTCTCAATCGATACAATATTTTTGCACCTAACGCTTGATTGTCTTTGCTAGCTGTCATGTTGGATACTTTCTTTTTAAACTCTTCTAATCATTGCATCATTCTCTCCGAATCTCTATTGCTATCATCGTCAATTGTGTTTCTATCAAACGATGATGGTGAGAGCTTTGGTGTTTTAGCAGAGCTCCAGCTCTTTGGTTGCTTGTACTCTCCCCTAATCTTTCCAACATCACTCCGATAGGTTTTTGTGCTTTGAACATTTTCATTTGTCTTTTTGCGCTCAAGCAACTCGTCTTTGATTCCCGTTACTATTTTATTCGTTTCAACCAAAATATTCTGGATTTCCTCGATATCTCTCACCATTTTGTCTTTTGTCGGGTTGTCATACAATGATGACACAAATTTGTCTTGGTCGGTTGATTTAGCATCACTGATCTTTTCCATCAAACTATGATACTCCTCTTCTGGTATAGCAAAAAAACGTCCATCATATTTTAAAGGCGGAAGAGTGATTTTGTATTGATATTAAAACCTGTGCAAGCAGGATGATTATAGGGTCTAAAAAAAGCTACCTCTCCCAATCTGCATTAAAATTCGTTGTTTGTCAGCAATCAGTGTTTTGTACCTCCTTGAAGCGTTACTACCTAATAAACTGAGTTGTGTACTGATTAGTTTTTTTGTAGCTCTTTTTCGAAGCGCTACTACCCAATAAACTGTTTCGTATCTAAGAAACATTTTCTAATATACTGTTTTTGTTACACAAAATCGCTGGCATGATTCCTTTAATTAATCATTATCAACATATTGCATTGATGTTTATTATCATTTACTAGTTGCGTTGTTTTCTTTTGATTTTAGATTATCATGTCAACAACAAAAAGCATGAATTGGATATAGTCATAAGCGAACATGTACATAGCTATAAAATGTTAATATGGACATGAATTTGGACATGGATATGTACATAAATATGAACATAGGTATGTACATAAATGGACATGAATATGTACATGAATATGGACATGTACATAAATGGACATGATTATGGACATGAATATGGACATGTACATAAATGGACATGAATACGTACATGTACATGAATATGGACATGTGCATGAATGGATATTTATATGTATATAAACTGAAATGAATATGGACGTGGGTGATTTTCCAACATATTTTATAGCATTCAATATACTTATTATGTAATAAATGTATATTATTCAATGCAGATATAAATATAACCATAAATATGTAGATAATTATCCATATATACATGAATGTATAGAAAACTAAAAAATCTCTCTCTCTCTCTCTTCTCTCTCTCCTCTCTCTCTCCTCTCTCTCTCCTCTCTTCTCTCCTCTCTTCTCTCTCCTCTCTCATCTCTCCTCTCTCCTCTACCAAATACTCCTCTCTCCTCTCTTGCAGTTATTTCCCAAATACTGTAAATTTTAACCATCTAGAGGACTAATTTGGTGATTTTCCAACATATTTTATAGCATTCAATATGGTTATTATGTAATAAATGTATATTATTCAATGTAGATGTAAATATATCCATAAATATGTACATAGTTATCCATATATACATGAATGTATAGAAAACTAAAAAATCTCTCTCCTCTCTCTCCTCTTTCTCTCCTCTCTCTCTTCTCTCTCCTCTCTCATCTCTCCTCTCTCCTCTCCCCTCTCTCCTCCCTCTCTCTCTCTCAAGATACCATATGAGTTCGAATTATGTAAAAAAAATATCAAAACTTGAATGCCATATGAGTTAGAATTATGTATAGAATTATCAAAACTTAAATGCCATACATTCAAAATCTATATGCCATATAAGTTCAAATTAAGTAAAAAAGTAATCAAAACTCAAATGCCACTCAAATGCCACTCAAATGCCCCTCAAATGAAATACAATATTAACTCGGCCAATTCATTCAACGCTGTAACCCATTGCATCACCCCGGATTTTGACCCCACAAAAAAACACTTGGTAGGGAGATCTGCTCATATATTACTACTAAGATCTACCAACAGTTATAGTGGTGTTCACCAATGAATTTTTTGGTGATCCGATGTACACCATAACCTACCAACTTCCAAAAGACTCCACTCACACCTATTCTGACTTTCATTCACACCACTGATATGATAGATGTTACACAACATAACGTTCTCTCCTACTTAGATGATACCAAACCAATGAAGACTCAAACCACATGGATTTTGAAAACAGCACACTTCTCCGACACACCAAAAACCCCTTTAAAAAAAAACCGACAACCAGCATCAATTCAAGATCTACCAACACCAATGATAGATGTTACACAACATGACTTTCTCTCCTACTTACATGATACCAAACCAATGAAGACTCAAACCACATGGATTTTGAAGACAGCACATTTCTCCGACACACCAAGAACCCCTTTAAAAAAAACCCGGCAACCAGCATCAATTCAAGATCTACCAACACCAACGATAGATGTTACACAACATGAGTTTCTCTCCTACTTAGATGATACCAAACCAATGACCAACACACCAAGAATCCCTTTCAAAAAAACCAGCATCAATTCAAGATCTACCAATGATAGATGTTACACAACATGACTTTCCTACTTAGATGATACCAAACCAATAAAGACTCAAACTACACGGATTTTGAAGACAGCACGCTTCTCCGACTCCGACACACCAAGAACCCCTTTTAAAAAAAAGAAAACCGGCAACTGGCATCAATTCAAGATCTACCAACACCAACGATAGATGTTACACAACATGACTTTCTCCCTACCTGGATGATACCAAGCCAATGAAGACTCAAACTACATGGATTTTGAAGACAGTACACTTCTCCAACACAGCAAGAATTCTTTTAAAAAAAACCGGCATCAATTCAAGATCTACCAATGATAGATGTTACACAACATGACTTTCCTACTTGGATGATACCAAACCAATAAAGACTCAAACTACATGGATTTGAAGACAGCACACTTCTTCGACACACCAAGAATACCTTTCAAGATCTACCAACAGCTATGATGGTGTTCACCGATGAACTTTGTGATGATCCGATGTACACCATAACCTACCAACTTCCAAAAGACTCCACTCACACCTATTCTGACTTTCATTTAAACCTCTGATATGATAGATGTTACACAATTCAAGATCAATTCAAGATCTACCAACACCAATGATAGATGTTACACAACATGACTTTCTCCCTACATGGATGATACCAAACCAATGAAGACTCAACCTACATGGATTTTGAAGGAAGATTTCCTATGTGAAGATTTTGATGATTTTGAGGCAGGATATGTTGCTGATCAAGAGGACGAGTTGCGAGATAGAACTTGGTGAGAGTTTTTTCTTTTCTATTTAATAAATTCTAACCATTGTAAATAATACTTCAACTCAATTTAGATGCAGTTATTTATACTCCAAATAATTTTTTGTTTTAGCGATAGATACCCTCTAATCCAAAAAATGTATTTTTTACAACAGAAAATGCTGAATTTTTTCATGCAATAAACAACACTTTTTCCTATGTGAATAATCAACTCATGGACAAAAAAGGTTTTTACAGTCAAAAACAACTCATGTTTTAGGAGAATAATTTTATTCAAAATTGTGTGAAACATTCATTTTTTTTCGAAAACGCTTTATTTTATATATACATTCTCCAGGTGAAAAAAAGGACTTTTTTGTGTGTAATTAGTGTATTTTTTAACAACAAAATGCTGAATTTTTTTCATGCACGTGAATAATCAACTCATGAACAAAAATAAGTTTTTACAGTCAAAAACAGCTCATGTTTTAGGTGAATAATTTTATTCAAAATTGTGTGAGATATTCATTTTTTTTCACTGTTTAATCATCCGATACTAATCCATAGCTTTTTATTTTAGTTCACTATGAAATCAAAAGCAGTAAGAGTAAAAGACTTCCTCCCGAAGATCGATCATCAATACATCAGAGAAGATGTTATTGTCCAGGAGAAGGCAATGTACCGACTCACATTCCAAGCCATGATATTATTCATAACACAACATTTGCTGAATCTGGGTGCATATGGAGAGATTCCCTCTATTCAATATAGACCTTACTGGTGAAAAGGTAAGAATTAATAAAAAATTCTTTTTAGTAAGACTTAAAAAATAAAAAAGCCTATAATTATTTTACATTACTGTTTAATCACCTATACTAATACATAGCTCTTTATTTTAGTTCATTATGAAATCAAAAGCAGTAAGAGTAAAAGACTTCCTCCTGGAGATCTATCATCAATACATCAGAGAAGATGTTATTGTCCAGGAGAAGGCAATGTACCCACTCACATTCCAAGCTATGCTATTATGCATTACACAACATTTACTGCAGACACTATATATCTTAATTCACTTTATTATATACTTTATTACATTTACCATTAACCTTTCCAAGATATTTTATAGTACAAGCATTCAATATACTTGTTATATAATAAATGTATATAATCATACAACGATTCATTTTTATTCAATGTAGACATGAATACAGCCATAAATGATTAATTTTTGTTCAATGTAAACATAAATATAGCCATAAATATGTACATTAAATACCATAAAGTATTAACCCTATTTATTATGTAATAAATGTATATAATCATAAAACGATTCATTTTTATTCAATGTAGACATAAATATACCCATAAATATGTACATAGTTATACATATATACATGAATGTACAGAAACTAAAAAAAATTATTTACACTCAAGATGCCATAAGAGATAAGATTATATAAAACAAAAATCAAAAAATAAATGCCATAAAATATTAACTCGGCTGCTCTAATCAACGTCGTAACCCATTGCATCCACTCCGCGCCTAAACCCCACAAAAAAACACTTGGTAGGGAGATCTGCTCATATATTACTACTCTCATGGACACCTGGTGCAAAAAAGTCACATTGATACCAGGTGAACCTGATTGTCCTTAGACACCATGAGGCAGATCTGCTTCTTATATACTACTAGCAGCTCGTCTTTGGGATCAAACTTTAAAATTTCGACAGCACTCGTTGATGTGCGCTATGCTTCCTACCGGAGTCCAATCATTCTGCTCCAGAACTGAAACAATGGACGAATACCAATTTGTATGCAAAACCTTCGAAGCAGCGTAATACATCTGAGAGTGTAGCGAACGATCAAGAATTACGAATTCGACAACAACAAGGATGACAATGACGCCAACAACAACAACACCACTTAAAGCTGCAGTATTACTTCTGTTTTTCTCCTACTATAGATGATTGCTCTGAAGGAACTCTCTGCTACTTGGACATTCGACTGGTAAAGCGTATTTTAAATCAATGTTTGAAAATCAGCTTCTTCAGCTTCTAATGTGTCTTCAATCCTATCCCTATTCCTATCCCACTTCTGCTGATTACCATTACATATGCAAAACTAATGAAACTATGGAATATATCGAAAGATATAAAAATCCTCCTTCTACAACTCCAACAACATCTCCATTTTCACCCATGAGTACATCACACTTCTAACTACGACTTCAACAGACAACGCAATTCCCATAACTACAAGTTTTATTCCATTAAAAACCATCACACATGCAGAGGCAGCTAATGATTGTACGTGTGAAAAACAATACGCAGTATGCAAAAACGATTCAATAGCAATTACAGCTTCACAACTTTTTTAATAGAGTTTTTAGTTATAGCAATATAGAAAATTTCTCAGAAATGAGTCTGTCTGTATCAGAAAATAGCGAACTGATAAATGCAAAACTCTTCTCGTTATCATTCATCCCGAATGTAACAATATTTTTTGCAATGTCGTTGAATATTTTACAAATTAGGAAAACGTTTTTATACCCTTCATACGATACTATTATATACTTTTTATTACAAATGTTATCCGTTTTAGTTACGCCTTTTACTCTATGATATACACTTTATTACATTTGCTACTATTATATCTAATCAAATACACACTCTTTACACTCTTTTATACACACCTTATCACGCTCGCTCTTATATCCACCATTTTATTCAGATAAACATAATATCTAACCCGCTACCAAAACAAACTAGTCAGAAAACAATGGGAATGTGTCAACAACTGGGATCTAAACTCGGAGGAAAACCTTCAGCACAATCAAATAACAAATCAATAAATATCTTACAGGTCTGTTAAACTGTCCACTATCATTTACATTACCTTTTAAACATACATTCACATAACTATATAAATACGCTGTAACAAGTTTGTAAAAATATTCATACCAGAAAAATCAACAATGTAGTATTTTATCAGGTCTAACTAACAAAGACATGTCTGATGGGTCTGTAACCAATCCAACCTACTAAACACACGTAAAGAATTATTTAGGCTGACAGGTCGTTTTTTATGCAGATCTGTTCCTATTATACTACTAGCGTTTGTGCTAATGCAACACTTCATATGTGAAAACTCAACATAAAACTTTAGTGTGCATCAGTAGTAATATATGAGCAGATCTCCCTACCAAGTGTTTTTCTGTGGGGTCAAAATCTGGAGTGAATGCAATGGGTTACGGCGTTGAATAGATTCGCCGAGTTTATATTGTATTTCATTTGAGGGGCATTTGAGTGGCATTTGAGTGGCATTTAAGCGGCATTTGAGTTTTGATTATGTTTTACTTAATTTGAACTTATATGGCATATAGATTTTGAATGTATGGCATTTAAGTTTTGATAATTTTTTTACATAACTCGAACTCATATGGTATCTTGAGAGAGAGGAGAGAGGAGATATATCTAGCTTGAATAAATACATTGATTAAAAATAAATCAGTATATAATTATATACATTTATTACATAATAAGTAGGGGAAAATCTCCTCATATAATATAGCTAGATACATAATTCGAACTCATATATACATTTATTACACAATAAGTACATTGAATGCTATAAAATAAATTGGAAAACTTTTAACATAATTTCAAACATAAAAATAGATGAAGTTAAACATTTATCTATTTGTTATCGATATTCATAAGGACGATGAATGATTTCTTGTATTATATATATATATATATATATATATATATATATATATATATATATATATATATATATATATATATATATATATATATATATATATATATATATATAATACAAGAAATCATTCATCGTCCTTATATACATATACATATATATATATATTTATATGTATATATATATATATATATATATATATATATATATATATATATATATATATATATATATATATATATATATATATATATATATATATATATATATATATATTGTGCAGGATTTCACTGTGGGGGTGTGAGTTGGTAGCTCGGCCTACCTGCACAACCTCCCGAACTGTGATGGGAATCTGTGTCTATCGCATGTGCAATACAACCCGCCAACAGGTCGACTAGTATCCTTGGGAGTGGTGCATGACCATCCTAGTTTACTGTCTAGCTGTCGGTTGCGTTAGCTATTTCAGTGTGCAAGCCAGAGGCCGAACTTTGAAGGGCGAACTAGTCAGAGCTAGGTTCGGCCAGCAGAGGTTCAGGCTGATCTGCTTATGTATTACTACTCGAGTAATAGAGCTTTTGTTGTACGAGCATGTACTAGCGCAGTTGAAGTTATTATTGTTAGAGAACAAACAAACTTCTGAGTGTGCAAGCTGACTCTGCCTTTATTGACCAAAACATTAACATTTATACAAGTGGTTATGTAATACAAACTGACATGACAAAGGAAGCCACACCTAGCACAAGTGGTTGGCTAGAGTGTATCAATAAACAGATAGTGGGTGGACTTGGAATAATGCATGAGTGATTAGCGCATGGTAAACATATAAGATTGAATGGTAAGGTAAGAATATATAAATGTACAATAGAACAAACTGCCCTAGAGCGCAGGCATAGAACGGGTAAATGTAGCTGGGATAAATGAATACTAAATAGAAAGTAAGTAAATGTACTTAGTGCTGACGCCGTCCGTCACACACTCCGCCCCATTGGCGATGGTGGCCAATAAACCAAGTCGACGGCGTCGGTACGGTTCTTTAGTTTGTGTAGGGTCAGCTCCTTCCTAATATCTTGGGCTCTCAGCAGAAGTTTGCATGCCTCGTGAGTGACTGCGTGCAGTTCTCTGTCGAGGGTCTCCATTCTGTGTCGTTCTAGCCATTTTTGTTGAAAACGAGTCCGGTTGTTCTACACTTCTATTGGGTAGCGAACTTCTCCGTGGCTGGCTGGTAACTGATTGTTGGCGGCTCCTCCACCTTCCTTTATTTTCACTTTTGTCGGTGGCGAGTTCTTTATCCTTGAGAGTTGTATTCTCTTGTTCACTACTTCTTCCTCGCCCCTCTTGGTGACAACTCGTCTCTCTTTCTTGTAACTTTCTCTTTTTCTTTCTTCTTTTCACTACTATCCAGCCAATTTCGGCCGGATCTTCTGTTACTTCGTTCTCTAGGGTGGGAGCTAAGGGTTGCTGTGATGCCCTTCTTTTTTCTTCTATCCCCATTGATGGAGTGTCGGGTAGGTAATGTTCTCCCCCTGCTGTGTAGCAGTGATAGTCCTCTAACCCCTTGGGTTTTTGCTTTTCTCTTTGGGGCCGATCTAGGGGTGAAGTGGACGTCCGGCATTGTTGCAGAGGTGGCCAATCCTCTTCGTTGATGGCTGGGGGCCTCTGAGGACTGGGTGCCCTTTGGATGACCTCTGGGGGTGGGGTGCTCTCTCTTTCTAGACTTCTCTCTCTTTCTTCGTTTCTGCTGCGTTCTATTAATTCTGGCCTTTGGGTTGGACTGCGGCTGGGCGCAGGCGAAGGCTGGGGTGACGACTCTTGGGTATAGAGTGTCCCATCTCTCGGGGGCAGGTTCCCAAGCTCCCGGATAGGTGGCAAACTGGGTGGTTCCCTGACCAGTGGTGACCTGTCTCGTGGGGGTGACGGCAATGGCAATGGTAATGGTTCTACGGGTTCAATAGGTGCCTGGCGTGCCTTGGGGGGCCATCCTCTCCTGGCCCCTTTCATGTTGGGTTGGAGAGCTGGTTCCCGACAGGGGGGTGCCCGGTCGACCGGCTCTTGGCATGTCCTGTAGTGGCGCAAACGCATCTTATTCTGTATGGACCACTGCCCATTCCTCTCTACCTTATAGGTGTGGTTCGGGAAAGCTTCCGTCACCTGGTAGGGCCCCACGAAGCGGAGTTGTAACTTAGGGTTGCTGCCCTTTACTCTCCTCTTGTTTTCAAGCACGACGAGTTCCCCCTTCTGGAACACGGAGGGTTCCTTGTCGTCTTGACTCCTAGTCTCTTGTTGCTGGTGCCTGAGGTATTTGTGCGCCCTTTGGAGGTTCTCCTGCACTTCTGCAGTGTGCTCCATGACGTTGCGAGGGTCCAAGGAGGGAGGCGTACCTGTTAGTTGGTTAGGAAGGCGGACCTCCCGTCCCATTACTAACATGTTAGGCATTTCTCTCGTTGCTGAGTGGGGGGGTGCTGCGACAGGCCCGCATGATTTGCGGAAGCAGACTGTCCCACTCGTCCTGCCCTTTCGTCAGTATCAGGGTGCGAAGTGCATCCCCTAATGTCCGATTCTGGCGTTCCACCATCCCGTTCCCTTGCGGGTGGTAGGGGGTGGTTCGCGTCTTCTTGATGCCCCACTGGCTGCATAGCTCCTCGAGTAACACTGACTCGAACTGCGCTCCCTGGTCGGAGTGCAGTTGCTCAGGAAGGCCCAAGTAAGCGAACATTCGCTCGTCTAGTGCTACTGCGACCGTGGGTGCTGTGGCATTGGGCAGCGCTATGGCATCCTGCCAGCGGGTGAAGTGATCTGTGAGGACCTGGGCCCAGCGGTTCTTTCTTTTAGTCAGGGGTAGAGGACCAACTAGGTCGATCGCCAGTTTTTGGAATGGTCAACCGGCATACATCCGCTGTCTGTGGGGGTTTTCTGCTCTCCTTCCGTTCTTCGCCACCTGGCACACCTCGCAATCCTTGATCAGTCTCCTGACCAGGGGGGAAATGCCCGGCCAGTACCAATCCAGTAGGATGCGCTGCTTTGTTCGGTGTATTCCTGCGTGGATCAGCCTGTGCGTCTCCCAGACGACTTGCGTTCTCCTGCTTGGTGGACAGACCACACAAAGCTTTGGTCTGGAAGGGTGGTGGAGTGTGATGATGAGCACTCCGTCCGGGCGGATCTCCATCGCCTCTTTCCGCTCATAGAGTGTCTTCAGCTCGACACTTGCTTCAGCCAACTCTCTTTCTGTGATGCTCCCCGGTCGTCTCAGCTCGGCATAAATCGGGCCTACCGCATCCTGCCCGTCCCTTTGCTCTTGAGCTAAGGTTTGGGCAGAATGTACCAGGATTGTCACAGTGAGGTTAACCCGCTCCTCTTTCTCCGCTCTCTCTGCTGACTCCCTCTTCAACATGTACCCCGGCCGTCTCAGCTCGGCATAAGTCGGGCCTACCGCATCCCGTCCCTCCGACTGCTTATGAGCTGGGTTTTGAGGAGAATGTACCGGGTTTAATGTGTCGAGGTCGTCTCGCACCTCTCTCTGAGGTCTCAACCTAGCCTCTTGCTTCAGCTCTGCATGGGAAGGTCTCCCATCTCTTTGCTCGATGGAGCTGCACTGCCTGCAGTTCGCACAGGGTCCTTGTCGGCTGAGCCCATCAGCATTACCATGGTGAGTTCCTGCTCGGTGCTCGAGCTTGTATCGGAACTCAGCCAATCTCTCCAGCCATCGAGCTATCTGGTTCGATGGTTCCTTTCTTCTGCAGAGCCATCGTAGTGAGGCGTGGTCCGTCCGGAGCTTGAATTCCCGCCCATAGAGGTATGGGCGGAAATGCTTTACTGCCTTGATGACAGCAACAAGCTCCTTCCGGGTGACACAGTAATTCCTCTCGGCTGGTGCTAGTGTCTGGCTGAAGTACGCGATGACGCATTCCTTCCCTTCTTGTACTTGTGACAGTACGGCACCGACTCCCACGGCATTGGCGTCTGTGTCCAGCGTATATGGCAGGTTGGGGTTGGGATACCCAAGCACTGGAGCCTGGGTTAGTCTGGCTTTGAGCTGGTCAAAAGCCGTCTGCTCTGCCTGTCCCCACTTCCATGGCACCTCCTTCCCTGTCCTCACCGTGAGGAGTTTAGCTATAGTAGCGTAGTCAGGGAGGTATTGACGGTAATACCCGGCCATTCCCAGGAACGCCTGCAAGCCTTTCACGTCCTTAGGTGCCTCCCATCTCTTGACAGCTTCCACCTTTCCAGGATCGGTAGCCACTCCTCTAGCGCTCACTACATGGCCGAGGTGCTTGACCTCTTCCTGCAGTAACTCGCATTTGGAGGGCTTTACCTTCAGGTTTGCTTGCCGGAGTCGTCCCAGCACTTCGCCTAGCCTCTGTAAGTGCGTCTGGAAGTCGGGTGCGATGATGATCACATCATCCAAATACAGGAGCAGTGTCTTCCAGTGGAGACCTTTGATGACCTTTTCCATGAGCCTCTGGAAGGTGGCTGGAGCTGAGGTCAGTCCGAATGGCAACACCTTCCACTTCCATAGGCCGCTTCGGGTGGTGAAGGCAGATTTGTCTTTGGCGTCCTGGTCCAGGGGTACCTGCCAGTATCCACTGGTAAGGTCCAACGTAGTTAAGTACTTACTACCGGCTAAGGCGTCCAACGACTCATCGATTCGGGGGATGGGGTAGGCGTCCTGCTTGGTTATGTCATTCAGCCTCGGGTAATCCATACAGAATCTCCACGTGTCGACCTTCTTCCTCACCAGCACCACGGGGGAGCTCCATGCTCCATCAGCCGGCTCAATTAGGTTTTTCTCTAAGAGGTTCTTTATCTGTCTTTCTGCTTCCGCCTCTTTTTCTGGTCCCAAGCGATGTGGTGGACACCGAATGGGTCGTGCTCCTTCCACTGTGGGGATCGAGTGCTCTGCTAGGGTCGTCCTTCCCAGATCTCCATTGTGGCTGCTGAATACCGCCTGGTGTTTGATCAGCAGCTCCTTTATTTGTTGCTCTTGCCACGGGTCCTGGCACCCTCTCTTAGCTTGGTTGAAGAGGTCGTGTAGATGGGGGGGTATCTCTCTTCCTCTTGTCTTGTTCCTCTGCTGTCCATAGTTTCATCTATGGTGATGGTACTAAAAAGTGTGATCGGAAAGGAGTAACAGAAGCTGATTTATTGCTTTTGGAGTGAGCATTTCAACTGAAGATAACAGTGTTTTCTTTAAATGATGATATGACTTCAACAGTTATTTGGAATTCAAACTCCAGTTACAAGGAAAATCTATATTTGGATCTTTATATCAATCACTTCAGTCTTATTACAAACTTGGAAGGATATGTCAGAGCCTACAGATGTCCAACTTGTTCTACTTGTTATGACAGATTGGGGAATCTGAAAAGACACAGATGTTCAATCTCAGACGCAACAACTATGCAGTTTTCTGGAGGACAATACAGTCCCAGCGCTACAATAATCGACAAACTGAAGATTCAATCCGGGATAAATATCGGGTCAGATGATTCCTTGAGATACTATCAGTTTTTTGCAACATTCGAAATAGAGTGTTTGTTACCTAATTGCAAAAAATATCGAGATGCAGACACAACCATTTACACTAACGAGCATAAACTTTTAAGTATTTCAATTTGTTCAAACGTACCAGGCTTCAACAACCCGTGTTGTATTGTCAATAATGGGGATGATGATGAATGTGTTGGAAAGTTCATTGAATACTTGGAAGATATTAGTAAAGAATCATATAGCCGATTGGAAAAACAATTTTCGCAAATCATAAAACAGATAGAAGGTGAATTACAACGACTGGAAAAAGCTGAAGAAAAGTTTCGTAGTGATTTTGAAAAAAATCGTTTCAGACGGAGAACAGGAGCTGAAAAAGTTCTGGATGATTTGTACAGCTATATGAAAAAACTCCCTATTCTAGGTTTCAATTCACAGACTTATGATATGATGTCAATGTGATGAAAGGAAATCTGCTTCAAAAATTGAAAGATGTCTCCGACACAGATTTTGATTTTGTTATAAAAAAAGGAAACAAGATGCCTGTTATCGGAATAGGATCTTTTTTGTTTTTAGATTGTACAAACTTCATCGCTCCTGGATATAGCTATGAAATGTATCTCAAAGCATACAAATGTGAAGCCGGAAAAGGATTTTTTCCTTATGAATGGATGAAAGACTTGGAACAACTTAATCAAGATCATCTACCTCCAAGAGAAGCTTTTTACAGTTCTTTAAAACAAAAAGACATCAGTGAAGAAGAGTACATGATTTGTCAAGAAGCGTGGAAAGATAACGACATGAATACAATGAGGGATTTTTTAAAATGGTACAACAACTTGGATGTAAAACCATTTGTTCAAGCGTTGGAAAGACAAAGATCGATCTACAGAGAGCATGGGATTGATATGTTAAAAGATGGTATATCTTTACCAGGATTAGCGTGTCGATGGATGTTCAACAAAGCTCCTCAACCACCCCCTCCATACCTCTCTACATACTTGGATTTCCATGAACTTGGTAACTCGTTTCGTCAGACTCTCCCAATTTGTCTGATTGACAACTGCAATGCAGAACTTTATCCTCTAATAAAGAAAAACACAGTTGGCGGGCCAAGTCTAGTGATGCATAGATATCACGAAAAAGGTATAACTAAAATTAGAGAACATTGGTTGGGAAAAGAAGCAAAAGTTTGTGATAGAATCTATGGAGTTGATGCAAATGCGCTCTATTTATGGTGTATCATGCAATCAATGCCTACTGGTTATCCTCGAAGAAGAAAAATCGAAAACTCCTTTGTCGCTGAGCCAGTAAAATTCAGCAAGGTAGCTCATAGCTGGTTACAGTTCCAAATGTTCTCAAAAAAATCAATATCAGACATCAGCTCAATGGAGGAAAAGTTGCTTCGGACAGTGAGGATTACCAGTTGATGGATTCTGTGTTGAAAATCGTCATGTCTTTCAATTCCATGGATGTTTTTGGCATGGACACGACTGCTCTTATAACAATGCTAAAGAGCAAGAGCTTCAAGCTAGTGGAAGAAAATCAAAAGCATATCTGTTTAAAACTGCAATGGAAAATGAAGAATATCTTTGAGTGTTAGGTTACACTGTAATCTCGATTTGGGAGTGTGAGTGGATGAAACGTGTGAAAACTCATACAAATTTACAAAAATTTGTCAACACATTTTACTATTCTTTCTACCCTAAAATACTTGAAAAAAAACTGAATCAAGAAGAAATGTTGGAGAGAGTTCAATCAGAAGAGTTCTTCGGATTTGTTGAATGTGACATCGAAGTTCCTGAGGAAGAGGACGAAAAGTTCTCCGAAATGCCCCCAATTTTTAACAATACGATGTTAACCAGAGAACACTTGAGCGATGAAATGAAAGTCTTCGCTGAAGCCGAAGGTTTTCTAAAGACTCCTCAACGCTCATTAGTTGGAAGTATGTACGGAGGTAAGATATTGCTAATGAGTCCTTTGTTGAAATGGTACTTGAAACAAGGATTGAAAGTCACCAAAGTTTATCAGCTAATAGAATATATTCCTAGAAAAGCTTTTGAAGCTTTTGGAGCATCGGTTTCAGACGCTAGGAGAATGGGAGATGCGGACCCTAGTCAAGAATTACTCGCTACTACTAGCAAGTTGGTAGGAAATGCTGCTTATGGAAAAACAATCACTGATAAAGAAAAACACACCACCATCAAGTTCATCGAAGGGGCGAGAAAAGCTTCATTTCGTATCAGAGGGAACAAATTCATCTCCATGGAAGAGATAGCAGATGATTTTTATGAAATCGTAACCTGTAAACAACTAGTAAGTTTTAAAACAATTATTTTGCAATTCCAAATTTATATTCTCCAAGTTTACTTTGCTAATCAGTATCACCATCATTTCAGCTAACTATGAATGTTCCAGTACACTTGGGTTTCTCCGTGCTACAGTATGCTAAACTCAGAACGCTACAGTTTTACTACGACTTTATGGATAAGTAAGTAAAACCTAATTCCCTACTATTATTATGTATAAGTAAGTAAAACTACCAAATGATCGAAACAATCTTTTTATTTATAGATATATTGACAGAAGTAATTTCCAATATGTTAAAATGGATACAGATAGTGCATACATGGCGTTGAGTGGAACATTAGAAACACTGGTAAAACCAAGCATCAAAAAAGATTTTTACAATGAATATGATGATTGGTTTCCACGACCATACTGTGACAAACATAGGGATGAATTTTTAAGAATCAAAACAATGGGTTTAGAATGGAGCATGCAAGAGTGTTGTGAAAAAGTACTAAAACATGGAAAAAGAACACCCGGACTGTTTAAAGAGGAATTTACCCGAGATGGAATTGTTGCGCTTAACGCTAAATCCTATTACTGCTAGCGAGAAAAAGGAAACAAGTTTAGCTCAAAAAGTTTGAACAAACGAATTAATCAATTGAACAAAGACAGTTATCTAAATGTATTGAACACAAAAAAGTCGTTTATGGGTAAAAATCGAGGATTTGTAGTAAAGGGTAAAAAAATGTTGACATACAGCCAAATAAAGCGAGGACACACATATTTTTATGCTAACAGACGAGTGTGTTCTGATTGAGTATCTACCGAACCTACTTTGGCTTAAATAAAAACCTTCATAATAGTCTTCTTTTTACAACAGTTACTATAACTATATACACATATATATATATATATATATATATATATATATATATATATATATATATATATATATATATATATATATATATATATATATATATATATATATATATATATATATATATATATATATATATATATATATATATATGAAAGATACCCTATCTAATAAATACACTCTTAGCCAGTCATGCAAAATACTATCCCTTCTATTTTTAGAATGTTATGAATGATCTTTCTGAAGAGCTTCTTTGCACAGATCCATATCCAACAGGAAACAAAATGAAAAACGCCAAATCAACTCTTAAGAGAATAAAAACTGCTCCAAAAGGCGAGTAGTAAGGAAACGAAAACAAATAGTGAGAAAACAAACTACTCCCGTTGATAAGAAAACAATGGAGAATGGAGCTAGAGCTCATTTAACAGTTGAATATCTCAACAAAAGGAGAGTAAGGGAATTGGAAAAGTCTAGAGGTTCTCAAGTGATTGACTCACCAAAGGTTCCAGTTTGCAAAACATTTGAAGACCTTTCTATCCCAAGCATTATGCGAGTGTCTGGTGTGATACATCCATCAAGTAAGAAGGAATGTAGATATTTTCAAGTCCGCTACAATGATCCTTCAGATATAAATGAATGCGAGCCCAAAATACTTTTCTGTCCAGTTGAAATAGCTAAAAACTTTAACTGTGATAATTATCCCCCTCCGTTTAACATTGTATATTTGGGTAGAAAGGGAAAACCGAAAAATAAAAGTGTTATTTGATATGATGTCAAACGTGTTAGCATGCGCAATAAGGATGCTGAAGAGGAATCACTATATTTGAGTATGTTGACTAAAAGTCAGCTCAAACGCTTCTTGAACATCAAGACCCTCAATAGTTTCCAACCTGGCACGATTTTCCCTTACCGAGATGTTGTTGATAGATTCGTTCCTCATCGATTTAAAGGAGAACACTCGACTGTAAGTTGTATCCGTTATACCGTTGAAAAATGTGAACGCTGATAAAGACGCTTGTCATACCAGACAGATATGGTTCAGAAGCTAAACAACATATTCAAAGCGTGATGATCTACAGAGGAAAAAAAACAGTGGAAAATTCAATGCGGAATACGATCTCGCATTTTTCTCTTCATACAGACTCAGTCTTATTGATTGGAAACAATATTGTAAACAAGCAAAGTACTACAAAGAGATATTAGAATTTGATGATGACGATAATCTTGAAGATTTTCTGCGTAGAGATTTTGATGATTTTGAGACAGGATATGTTGCTGAAAAAGAGGATGAGGCACACGATAAAACTTGGTGAGAGTTTTTCTTTTCTATTTAATAAATTCTAACCATTGTAACTAATACTTCAACTCAATTTAGATGTAGTTGTAGTTATTTTTACCCCAAATATATTTTTTGTTTTAGCAATAGATAGCCTCTAATTCAAAAACAAATTGGACAATGTCACTTGGTGAGTTATTCTCTCTTTTTTATATAATGTAAACTAGTCAATGTAACTAATACTACAATTAAAATTAGATAACATTATTTATATGCTAATTTTTTGTTTTAGATACACAAAAAGGAAACCAAACAGAGAAAGTTTCATTGAGAGTTCTGTAAATTTTAACCATCTAGAGGACTAACTTGGTGATTTTTGATTGTTTTTTAAAAAAAGAGTTTGGTGTTGATGGTATGTAGACTCAATCTCGAGCGTTGATGATATATAGTCTCAAGTGGATGAACCAAGCTATAGTACTTTGTATTACGCAAAATTTAATGTAAATTTTAACCATCTATAGGGCTAATTTAGCGATTTTCCAAGATATTTTTTAACATTCAATATACTTATTATGTAATAAATATATATAATCATATATTGATTTATTTTTATTCAATGTAGATATAAATATAGCCATAAATATGTACATAGTTATACATATATACATAAATTAATGGAAACTAAAAAAATTTCTCTCTCTCTCAATGTCATATGAGTTCGAATTATGTAAAAAAAAATATCAAAACCTAAATGCCATACATTCAAAATCTAGATGCCATATAAGTTAGAATTAAGTAAAAAAATTATCAAAACTTAAATGCCACTTAAATGCCATACAATATTAACTCGTCGACTCTATTCAACGCTGTAACCCATTGCATTAACCCCGGAATGTAATCCACAAAAAAACACTTGGTAGGGAGATCTGCTCATATATTACTACTGGTGGTTCTTAACTAGTTGAAGTTGCATTAATTGACCCTATCTGAAATTGTACAAACACCTCCTAATAACATGTATAAAAATTTTTGCGTGAGTAATTTGTTTTGTTGGCGAGAAAATTCTTATAGGATATAAAGGGATTTTTGCGTGGAGAATGTGGTTTTTGCGTGCCAAAAATCCCTATATAACATATAATGATTTTTGCGCAAAGAAAAATTACTTTCACGTGAAAATCCTCATCTATATTATAAACAGATTTTTGCGCGAAGAATGTTGTTTTACGTACAAAAAATGTTTTTTTTGCGCAAAAATGTTTTTTTTTGTGGGAAAAATGTTGCTTATTTTGCACGAAGATTGTTGTATTGTTGTGTGAAAATGCCCTTATAATATATAAGGATTTTTTGCGCAATTAAAGAAAAGTTTTTGCGCATAAATTTTAAGATACATTATAAAGAGATTTTCGCATGGAGAATGTTGTTTTTTTGTGGGATAAATTCTGTTTATAATGCGGGGAGTGTCGTTTTTTTGCGCAAAATGTCTTCTATAATATATAAAGATTTTTTCGCGCGAAACCAACATTTTCGCAAGCAAAAATTTTCATATATATTATAAAAGGATTTTTGCGCAAAAGCTGTTGTTTTTTCGCGCGAAGAATATTGTTTTCTTCATCTGAAGAATGTTGTTTTTTCTCGCCATAAGTGTTGTTTTTTGTGCAAAAATTCATTTATAATATATAATGATTTTTCGTGCTAATGAACTTAGTTTCGCGAGAAAATATTTATATATTATATAAAGGTATTTTTCGTGTGAAGAAGATTAGTCAGCCAAGTCGGATTTTTTGTATGTTATAAAGTATTTTTCGCGCTAGCATTCCCACTGATTGCAAGCTTAGGTCAATCAGTACAACATTGACTATTTAGAAGCAGTGTTTTTACACACAAACCATTCACTGCAGCAACAACATCTGAAGAATCAACACGTGCTTCTGCATCTACTGCAACAACTAAGAAGACTCAGCAATAAAGTAAAACTTGATAAATAATTGTTTACCATTAGCGGTAAAACTCAATAAGATATAGGGTTCCATTACTTAATAATTATTGTACTCAGATAATATTCGTTCACAAAAGATTGCCAATGCCCTATGCTAACTCTTTTATATTAGTCATTAACAATGTATTTCTGTTTTTTTTCTAGAGTTACTCATAGAAATGAAAACAGTTGATGTCAAAATAATAAAAAAACAATCATAAACCTTTATCTGAAGAAGACTAGGTACTTCTGCAAAACCTATCTAATAAAAAAGTTGAAGACATATTACAGATATTTGCAAGCAATGTTCATATCACCAGCAAAGACTGTGCACAGCAGCTAAAATGCTTTTGATTTGAAACTCTTCCATCACTAAAGCTCTTATAGAATGATACCACAATTGAAATTCAAAAATCTTGTTCTCAATTACTACAATAACATCAGCAAACTCTGCTGAATCTTCCTGTTTTGATCGAAACAGTCGTTTAAAAAAGAGAACCCGGAGAACATCGAATCCTTAAAGGATGCGAAAGTGTACAAGATAAAAAAGACAAACTATAACACCGTCTACACTCAGCGTTTGTCTGATCTATTTTATATCTTTTTCAGGTAAATACGTGTGTGCGTTTTTCCAAAATAATGGTAGAACTATTCGATACATATCTATGATCATGTTCTTCTTATATAATAAAGTTGTACAATAATACAACACTTCATTTTCATACAGTACTCAAAGCCCCGATCTAAATCATCATACAAACCCTAATTAAACAGCCCCTACACAATTACAAACTAAATAACAATAAAAACTGGTGCACAAAAAAATCACCCAGGTTCTCATACCATGTTTATAAACTATTCAAACCCATGCATCTAAACCAACATACAAATCACATTACAAACAAACCCTACACAATAAATACTTAGTTCAACGATAATTATTAACAATTAAATTATAGCCCCTGGTGCGCACAAAAAGATAACTCACAGGTTCTCATGGTAACTGGGGCTAACTAAAAAACACTGGGAACCCGGAGAACCTTGTTGTTAGACTCCATGATAGAGATCTGCTCCTACATTACTACTAGTATTTACATATTACTTTACGCAAAAATATGTTATCACTTGGATAATTTTTCATTCCAACAAACAGAGCAAAAAATACCATAAAAATAAGCTAACAATGAGACCTGTTCAATCTCAGTTATCATCAGTTTGTTCACACATACATCAGTCAAACAATAATCAAAATGGTGATAAGAACCTGATATAAACAATGGCTATGCAATAAATACATAGAAAATAATAATTATCCTCACTATACACAAACTAAACTACAATACAAAGTTGGAACAGCAACACCGGGTGCGCACAAAAAGGTACTTGTCTGGTTCTATTAGACAACTGGTGCAACTAAAAAGGCACTTATCCATGGGAACCATTTTATCCTTAATCCCCACAAGGAAATCTGCTCCTATTGTACTACTGACATTACAATGTAATTAAGCAGTAAGAATTGTTGAAAGATATCAATGCAGTCACAGCTGGACTAAATGTATACCTTTAAAAAAAAATCGCAGATCTAGAAAGAAGATCAACTACGAAATGATAAAAAGTGTTTCGGCCCTCATTCTTAAATGTGTCAACATTTTCTTTCCACTGACATATAAACTGCAGCTTCCAAATTTGTCTTTTTTATCTAAACTTACCATTTTCAGCAAATAATCACTTGTAATAAAAGTTGAAAAAAATGATATCTGTTTTGTTTGGAACTAACAATGCACATACCAGACTAAAGCAACTAGTGGCTTTTGATATCACGACATCATAGCGCTACCCTATGGTGTCATGGCTCAGTGCCTCTCAATAGCGATAAACCATCACGCTTTTCCATGAGCCAGCAATACAGTAGGCCCAAAGGTCATGGACCCTAATTAGCGAGTCAACAGCGACTTTGAGCTAATGAGTCAATGAGTGAAACTGTATCAAGGAAAATTGTTCCAACCAACAATTAGTTTTAAATGCGTTTCCTATGTTTGTTTCATCTAATATAACATACTCCGCAGATAAAACCTTGAAGCAGTAGTGCTTGGCTAATGTGTAATTCACTCATTAAATTTGAAAAAAATATTAATTTTCATTAATATTTAACGATGGATCAATTGATTATTTATTATTATTATTTAAACTACATCATTATCAAACTCTAAAATAGGGAAAAAAACAAATAATATGAAATGAAAACACATACATATATTTGTGAAAACTTAATCTCACCATTTTTTATTAATGTTAGTGGTTTTGTACTAATATAAGTGGTCTATAAGCACTTATTATTATAAGTGGTCTTCATATTTTCATTAATATAAGTGGCCTTGGCGCTATTATAAGTCGCTACTGACTAGCGACTTATAATAACGCCACATCGTCATAACGGCAGCAGTAGCGATATACCCATTTTCAAGAGGGGAAAACTGGTAGCGCCATGACGTAGCGCTACAAAGTCGTGACATGGAAAGCTACTAAATGATCTATTTTTCTGTAGTGTAGTAGAAATTCACTCTATAGGTTGGTCAGCATTCATTGCTAGCCTGTCCACTATCAATCCTATCTGTATTAATTTCTGCCTACATATTTGTTCCAAGCCCCATAGTTATTGCAGGTTTAAATGTCGGACAGCATCTGTCACTTGTGACAATAGTGCTGACCAAAATTCACAACCATGATAAGCTATGTAATGGCACACAGCTGTGTTTACTAAAACAAGAGTTTGCTATGGTCACGTTTACAAATGCTTGGCTCAGTTGATAAAATTGCTTACACAAAAGTGATAAGAAGTGGCATAGCTTCTTATCAGTATGAAAGTTCGGCTTAGTATTACAGTGTCTTGGGTATATTCTGATTACACAAGCAGGTTTCGTAATGCCACCAGCTAATATTTATGTCAATAATTGATAGCAAAGTGACTTGGTAGTGAAATCCCATCAAATCATGTGAACAAATTGCAATCAATAAATATTATGAGACAATACTGTCACAGCTTTAGATTCTGACGCATTCAAAGAGAAAACATGTTGTTTAGAACTGACATCAGACGAGATCATTACTAGTGCTAGTCGGTATAAAATCCAAAGACAGTACTTTGTCTTAAACTAGCTCTATATCACTAACAAATTATTATTTTTTGTTTCAATCTTCAACTTTTCGACTTCGGCAGTAGTTCGTAAAATTATACTGAAGCAAGGGATGTTAACAAACACAATTGGGTTACTTTTAATCAAACAGAAAACGAAAAAAATTAACAATTATTGCGTACTGAAAACTAAATGAACTAAAAGCTGCGTAGTTGCTACGAACCCCAAACAGTGTGCATCACTAACATCTCCGATGCTTCAAGGAACAATATTGTAAAACACTTCACCTGACCTTCACCAAACACTACTAGAGGTAAATCTATTAAAAGAGGTGTCTATTTGGCTATCAACGAAGGACACTTATTTCAGTACAGAGTAAAAATCCTAATCAAAACTTAGCTGTATTTATCAGAATAGCCTCTTGCCCGACCAATAAGATTAGTGGTGAAGTTTTTACAACTGTCTTTACCTATACAATCTAGGTTTTACAATCAATGCACAAAAGTGGTTGCCTATCAACCTCTATTCACAAATTTCCAAACATTTCTAACATGCATGCAGTGAGTAACCATATTCAAAGCAGGGTGTGGAAATATGCCAATGTGCAGTTGAAATTCAAGTATCGCAATTTGCTAGATATAATCAGGGTTAACAGAAATAATAACGCCTCAAGTTTGGTAAAGCTACAATGCTTGGCTCCATATGCATTTCGTACTAATTGGCTTGATTGGTATGGTTTGATCTTCATTCAAAGGGAAAGTACATTCTCTAACAAGCTGAGCTAGCATCCTGCCATTTGTGCGCAATTCGCACATCGTTAACATATGCGTCAGTGAGTGTACATGTCCTTCACTACCACCACTAGCAGGCACCCTGCCAGTGAGCGCACAGTTTTCTGTAATCAACATGCCAGTGGGTCCATCTGTCTTCCACTGCATCGATTGCTACCTAGTGGCACCCCTAAGCAAAGTGATTACAATATCGAGACAACCTGTAATCAACACCAAGCCAATTGTCCATTTCTTTTCGCCACATTATTTTCGAAACAAGAACTAAATGTGAATAAATTCAGCAGAAAAGTGCAGTGAACCGCAAATCATCATCTCTAGTTTAGATTCATTAAAATGATGAAACAATTTTGCATGTCACAACTGCGCTACTATTTCATTCTACCCTACAGGACTTTAGTTTTCGAAGGACTAAACTTTCGCGTTTTTCGCGGGTGCTGGAAGTAGCGAAAGTTAGCTCCAACAAACTTATTTCCAGCCCCTGTAATTGCAAAATTTGAAAAAAAATAATCCAAGTGGTATGATATCAACATGAACACAAAACAAATAGTAATATATTTTATTATCATTATTCATATTAACAATAATTAAATATAATATTATCATTATAACCATTGTTGTTGTAATAATGAAAATAATAAAGAACAACAAACTAATAATAAATGATAATAAGCTCCACTCTGATTTTTTTTCATACAGAGCAACAACTTGGCTCGCTAGCTGGACCTAAGTTTCTAGTTGTCATTGAGGGACTAACAATTACGTCTCGCATTCCAGCATTGTTTTGCCCCTAACAGCATGCACTATGTCAAGGTCTTCTACTTTTTCACAGATAAAGAGAGGTAAATAATATTGTTGCCTCTTTACCATTTAATTTGTGATTTATTTTTGTGGCACTGTCAGATAAGAACATATTTATTAAGGGGATATTTTATTGTGACGTTAAAAAGTACAAGAAGATAATATACCCTCATCTAAACAAATACATCACATTGTTGTTGATGTTGTTTAGGCAAAGAATAATTATTTTATTTATTATTATAATAACAATAATATGAAAAACGGGGTGCGAAAATGTGTATCGCGAATATAATTGCCACGGAATGGCTAGCGAAATGTTTGCTAGCGAACCAATTGAAATCACGGAGGTAGCGAAATTAAACTCTAGCGAAAGTAAAGTCCTCTAGGGTATGCAATAATGGATATCACTTGTTACAAAGCGGGTGAACACGATCAAAATGGTTATTAAACGTTATATAATTGTGAGAATGACAATCATTAGGCAAACTCTATTTCAAATATACCCTGTAGTTGATTTCTATTTTTATCACGGCTGTTGGTTTCTAAAAATGGGTTTTTACTTCTATTCTTATATCTACACAAGCATTTATCAATATATAGAATTAACAAAAATACACTTTTTCTGTGATTGTTACCATTTATGCATGCCTCTGCCACTATTCTGAGAGAGGCCAAAGCCGCGGAAAAAACACTTTATTGAACCATTTACATGTACGGTGGTGGTTTAAATTTGCTGTTTATTCTCAACCCAAAGGTGTTTTTTTAATAACTTAGGAGTAATAAAATAAAATGACATTGTGTTAATGCCAGATGTTATAAGGGTTGAATGATTAATTCCGTGTTGGATTTGGACTTGCATCATTTTACCGGCGTCTTTTTGTGTTTTCTATAAAATGCAGTAGGAAAAAATAGGAGGGTAAACTGAGCCAGGTTGAAACAAGGGATATGAAGAACCGGGTGGAGTAAAGGGAGAAAGGTTGGAGGTAGAGGAGGCAGTGTGTGAATAAAGCAGGTGGGTGTATTTCAACATGACTAGTGGTTATGCTTATATGGTGTAACGATGCTGTTCAAATCCACCTAATCATTAGTGAAATGCCAAGCTGATTGGATACTGATAACAGTTGGAGTAGAACGATTCATTGGACTGTTAAAAAGATCATTTGCTAGTATGCTGTGTCAGGATTTGGTCTATAGTGGCCAAACAGCCAACTGACTGCAGCTTAGAACCTGGTGGAAAGCCTTTTGTGCTGAAAAGAATTGCAGTTGCTCAGGTATGTCTCTGGTTCCTATATCGTCATGTTTAACCAGTTCATTGAGGCAAATCTAACAGTTTAAAATATTGAGCAACACAGCTGAAAGTTTTAATAAAACTAACACTTTAATGAAACTGTTGTATAAGTTTCATATTTGCTTGTTTGTTGGTTTTCTAAACAAAATCTAAAAAGACGACAAAGTTTGTTAAATGAGTACACACAACTTCACTTTCTACCAAACTGGTTCAATCAAAATCTCTGTGTTGGGGCAACATCTACAGGTCCTGATATTGTCGGGGAAATATTGAAAAAGCCCTGAGAATTTAATTTTAGAGCTTGTGCTGTTACTTACCATATTCATCGTAAAAGTTTAAAAACAATTACAGCTTCATATTTATTTAACAGATAATAACATTTTTTTGCTATTATTAAACATTTAAATTTAATAAGTATTATGTGGGAAACAATTAAAGAAAATTAGGAACTCTTGAGGGTTTCTCCGGTCGTTAAGACCAAGAAATGTCATCCCAGCATCAAAACATCGACTGGAGGAATTCTTGAGAACATATAAGTACAGTTAAGTGCTTGCTAAGCTTTATTTAGAGTCAAAGCCAAAAATTGTATATAAATCATAATAATGTTGGAGACAGTTTGTGAAGCTATAAAATAATATTTAGTTGTTCCATTTTCAGAAATTGTGACAAATAGAAGTAATTCAACCAATTCGTTTTGATCAGAAACAATTTTTTTTACTCGATTGGCCTATATTTGTACACACCAGGAACAGAAGCAAGACAACACTTCGTGAGTTTTTCTAAGGTTTGTTCTTGCAATAAAATTTGTGATTAAGCTATAAGCAACTAGCCTTCAGTAGCCTGTGTAAATGAACTTCTAATTGCATTCTGACCAGGAAATGCAGCCCAGCCCCTAATGAGTGAGCATTGGCACAAACATATATATGGAAACAACATTGTTTTTGAAAGTAATAATCATTATCTTGTTATTTTGGCTCTAATCCAAATTTGTTCAGGATATATTTTCATGCTGATTGTAAATGATTCCTCAATTCAAATCTCTCAAGTTCTAGTGTTGATACGCCACTGACAAATAAAATAACTGACACAGATTGCGCATACAATATATATCGATATTTTTTTGATTGAAAATTGATAGACTTTGCTTGTTTTTTCCACATCAGCAATAAATTTTTTGATCTCAACTATTTCTGGCGTGTATAGCTAGCTAGCTAGCTTACAAATAGCTTTGTAAAAGTCCTGGTGAGTAATACATTTGTTATCAAAAAAATTTACATCATCATGTGAAGCTGTAGCTCATAACATGTGACTGTGTTAGTTTTTTGGCCACAACCGCTAAAGCTATCATCTTTTTTTCACTCAGCAAAGTGCTGTGTCTCAGGTAGCAGCATATAAACACCAGTAAAGTGAGATGAAAACAGCAATTACCATGACAGCTCAACTGCAACTATCCATCTTTTGTAACCACAATTGTGTTACCTGTAAATCAGTTTGCAAAAATAGGATTCTCAATACGACACACATTTAAGTCACTACGTATAGGTCTAAGAAAGTTTCTTCATGGATTTCTTTTTCATTTACAACTCAAATTAACTCAAGATTTTCTTCTTTCATTAAAAAATTGCAACACTATCTGTACGATGATCAGCAGAAAAATATGAAGTTGGATGGTTGTTAAGAAAAACTGTATTAAGCTTTCTGATAAAAAATGGCCGCGATTTTTTATTATAAATTGTAGCCATCAAGTACATGAATGATAAGATGATTAGCAGTGAAAAACAACTAGTTTTTTTTGACAAATTGCTCAAAAAGTAACAAATTAAAATGTTATTAATAGTTTTAAAAATATATTTGATTAATATTTTCAAGATGTGTGTCCAGTGAGTTATAACTAAATGTAACAGTGTGAGTTCATAGTTCAACCCCTATCATACACTGTTATTGCAATGTTTCTGAAAGAAATGATGAATAAAATTGATCAAGCATTAAAAAATTTCAGCATAATACTGCAACAAACATTTGTATCATGCAGTGAAAAGTAGCTGTTTTACATATTGACTGAAACAGGTAAGTAGGTTTGCCACACACTATCAACGATCAGATTAAACATCTGAATGACATTATTGTTTAACCTGAATATTTCAAAACATAGACGGCTTGGTTCACATTGTCACCGATTGCTACGGCGATAGTGGGAATTGTCTTATCGCCGATGATGTGAACATGCAATACCGTTGTCGCCGCCATAACGCCGCTCCATCGGGAAAGTTTGGCAGTGTCAAACTTTTCCGACATCGGTGAATTACGGCGATCCATTATTGCAATGTGAACCAATGAACGCCGTTTGTCAGCGATAGGTCTGAGTTGACCTATAAAAATTTAACCGCTCTAACTGTCATAACCTTCCACTCATCACCCAACGACGGATAATAAATAAAATAATAATAATCCGTTATTGACTTTTTATTGGTTTGTTTTCACAAATTATAATATTTAAAGAGAAAATTAGTTGAGACTCTAAATGAAGATAATATCTACACACCATTGTCAGGTAAGAGATGTCAGATTAGATTGATCTTAATTCAAAAAAATAATAAACCTAAACTAAATAAAGAAGTAATAATTATTTATTTATTATTAATAAATAATAACTATTACTTGTTGTTTGCCATTTTCTATTCTTTTTGCTGCCGATTTATTTATTGATTGAATTGACAGTAACTGTTATCTGTTTTTTATTATCATCATTATTGTTAATTAGTACCAATTATTATAACTACTAATAAAAAATAAAATGAATGATCGATGTAATTAATAATAATAATAATTATTATAATAATAATAATTAATTATCATGATAAATAGTAAATTATAATAAGTGCTATCAACTGAGTGCAGCGCATAAATAATGATGACACCCAATTGTATTTTTTTCAACATTTAAAATATTGAAATTCATTATCTTTGAAACTTGTTAAGAAAATAATAAAAATAAGTACAAAAAACAACATTATTTATTATTGTAATTGTAATAATAATAAATATTATTATTAATAAGTAGTTTAACACTCACTTCAGTCAATGTTATTAATCATTATTTTGGTTTTAGGTGGTGAAGAGAATTGGCCTAATCAACGAGTCTATATATCATCATGATGATCTCTGTGCTCCACTTAATTCAGCTTTTACCACATTTGCCAGAAATATATCTGTGACTATCACCAATCACTGTGCGACTTTAAACTAAAATAATTTATCCACATATTTTATTATTGCTGTACCAAATAAGCAATAAATAATATTGAGCTCAAATTGTACTATAGTTTTTTTATTATTTATAAATAAACCAGTTGAAATTGCTGCTATATCACGGCTAATCACTGACTGCTAGTCGCTACCACTCAACTGCATTCTATTGGTTGTTGTGGTTTATAGGTCGAGCTTATTGTGAATGCGGTGTTGTCAGTGATAGCACCACTGACTGCTCCCGATTGTCAGTCGGCTGCATTCGGCGTTGAATTAGGATAATGTGAACATCATTTCTGTTATGCATCAGTGATGATCAGTGACACTATTCACTGACAGTCCCTGATGCATCACTGACAATGTGAACCAGGCATGCAAGTACAATAACATTTACGCTTTGATAGAGAACGTTTGTTCCATAGTTATTGTGAAGCAGTTTTATCACTATCTTATCAGGTAACCAAGGATAATAGCATAACTCAGTGCATAGCCAGAACTAAAATAAAGATCGGGTCAACCCACTTGAACAAACACCTTTAGCTGAGCTCAAATTGATTGTCATTGCTGGCTCATTGCATAACATGTGAATGAGTAAGGCTGTGGAGTCTGTGTGGCTATGAATACGAATGCAAAGAGTTGTTTGCACTTCCTAGATCAAATGACTAGATTTTAGTTGCAGTTTTTCTGAAAGAAAAGTATAACAAAATTGTTTGCTCAGAACAAACGCGTCTGCAAATAAACTCATTACTGAAGTATTACATGTGACTATTTCTAGTCTTAACAAAATATTGGTAAGGGATTTTAAGGCTGTGAAAATTTTGGAAACCAGTGCTTTAACTTTCATTTTGAGTTTTTATTAAAGTGGCCCAAAAGTAAAATATTGCAATTTATTATAATAATAATCAAATAGATATTTTATATCCACTCAATAGCGAACATTGGCACATTTTGTTTAGCAATGCTTGCCTTATTCGCTTTGTACTGAATTGCATGCATTACTTCAGTTTTTAATAATTCCAATATCCAGCAATTTCAGCGCAGTAACTGCAGTTCTAATAAAAACTGTATAAATTTTTGGTGCCTTAATCCAAATTTATATGTGTGAACAGCAACCTATACCCATGTCCGCCGTTACATCGGCTACTCTTTCAAAAAAATGGATGGGGATCTTTTACTAGCATGTCTCCATAGTTATTATGCAGAGTGCAATGAAACTAGGGACCACGTTATTTTTATGCCCATATCTCACCAGGCAGAGCATATAGGAAGCCAAATATCTCAATCACAGATAACCATGCAAGCACTTCAACCCCTACATGACACATGCCTCCTGGTTATGACTATATTAGTGACTTTCCATGATGCGATGCCGTAACGCTAAATTGTAGCGCCACGGGTTTTCCCCTCTAGGAAATGGGTATATCGCTACTGCAGTCGTGATGATGTGGAGCTATTGAAAGTCGCTACTAAGTAGCGACTTATAATAAGGCCAGACCACTGAAGCGTTATGGAAAAAGGGAATGCCATAGCGCTACTGGTTTGCACATGGGTGTATTGGATTTCCAGTATCACCGCGGTCAAAATAATTAAATAGTTTGGACAGAAATTTAAGTGATATGAGACAGTTGCCTTTCAAGACCACTTACATTAATTAAAAATGATGCAGAATAAGTGTTCACAAATATATTTATGTCTTTTATTTTATATTGCTTGTCTTTTTTCCCTATCTTAGAATTTGATAATATTAATAATTAAATAATAATAAATAACCAGTTGGCCGTGGTTAAACAATAATAAAAACAAATAATTATTTTAAGTTTAATAAATAAATTACACATTACCCAAGCACTGCTGCTTCAAAATTTTATCTGTGGTGTAAGTATTAGATGAAACAAACACAAGAAAAGCTTTTAAAACTAACTGTTGGTTGAAACAATTTTCCTTGATACAATTTCACTCATTGACTCATTAGCTCAAAATCGCCTTGGACTCGCTTATTAGGGTTCATGACTTTTGGGCATACTGTATTGCTAGCTTATGGAAAACCCGTGATGGTTTATCGCTACTCAAACTAATGAGCCGTGACGCTACGGCATTGCGCTACGAAGACGTAATCATGGAAAACTAGTAAATGTCTGTATGTGGAGTCAATCACTAACAGCATATACTATACTGGTGCATACACATTGCATAAGTATACAGGTTGCTTATTCAGCTACACTCTTTGATTATCATACAGTAGTGGTGTGAAAATAAATGATAATTTGAAGTTTGTCACTGATGTCCTACCTGGCCGACCAATGTCTTTTTAAACACCAATGGGCTTTGCATGAAAGAGCAAAATTCAAAAAAGTGACTGTTGTACTGTAATACAGTGTAAAAGTTTTAAGTGACATTTACCGACCAGCCACTGGAATAGGGGAATCTGCAAGCATAAGAGAATCTGCAAGCACCATTCGACATTTGCGTGATGAGCCAAATGATTTCTAGTAGTAAAATAGAAGCAGAACTTCAAAAGGTACCTTAAGAGCATTTGGGTTCTCATGGTTGCACGTCCTTTTTCACAACCAGGTGAACCAGGAGAACCCATGGTAGGTGTTTTTTATGCACCAAGGGTTAAGATCCCCGGTTTGTAGATTGATATAAATTATGGTACTGTGTATGTTATTAGGCAGCTGAACGATTTTAAGTAGTAATATAGGAGCAGATATCAGTAAAAAAAGACCTGCCATATACCTTGCAAAGTTTTTTGATAGATTTTTTGGATTATTTTACAGACCTTTCAAAAGTGTATTTGTTAGTTTTTAGATGATTTGTTTTAGTATAATATGTATATACATAGGAAAACAGATCTGCTAACATGTTACATTGTTGTTTTTGGGTATGAATATTTTTACAAACCTGTTACAGTATAAGATTTAAATGGGTATGTATGCACGTTTGGTAACGTAAATGCTAGTTGAAAGTTGCACAGATCTGGTTTATTATTTGTTTATGCTAGAGGTTTCCCTCCCGATATAGTTCGTTGTTGACATGGGCCCTTTGTTTGTTTACTCTTGTTTTGAAAGTGGGTTAGGTATTATGTTTATTTAATATTTGATTTAAACAGTAATAGTGAGCTTGATAAAGTATACAATAATAGTGTAAGAAGTCTAGGTTAAATGGAAAATATTTGCAATAGAAAGTAAATAATAGTAGCGTTTAATGAATGAGCGTTGACTAAATATATTATTTGTTTGCTTGTAAAGAGTTTGAGTAATTTGTGCTTGACTAATCAACACATTGCTACTTGCACGGTAATAATGAGCATAATAAAGTATATAATAATAGTTTAAGAAGTCTAGGTAAAAGTAAAAAGATTTGTAATAGAAATTACATAATAGTAGCATATAATGAATAAGCGTTAGTAGTAATATATGAGCAGATCTCCCTACCAAGTGTTTTTTTTGTGGTGTTTGGGTCCGGGATTTATTCAATGATTTACAGCGTTGATTACAGCAGTGGGTTAATACTTTATGGCATTTATTTTTTGATTTTTGTTTTACATAACTTTATCTCTTATGGCATCTTGAGTGTAAATAATTTTTTTAGTTTCTATACATTCATGTATATATGTATAACTATGTACATATTTATAGCTATATTTATGTCTACATTGAATAAATATTGATTGATTATATACATTTATTATATAATAAGTATATTGAATGTTAATATTATAAAACAACATGGAAAACTTCCAACATGATCTCAAAATGAAAAAAATAGATGAAGCTCGGTATTCATCTATTTGTATATGTCTACGAGAAAAACGGGGTATATTTGGTAAAATATTCTTTCATTCCATTCAATTTTCATTAATTTTTGAGTGAGGGTTTTATCCCACACCTTCCTTTGAATTTTTTCAAATAATCTTTAATACTTATAGTTTTTGACATTCTTAAAGCTGTTTCAAAGTTGGGTTTTATTACATACCTTTTCTTTTAACCTTTTTATAATAATCGTTTATATATACAGTTTTCATTATTTTTTTAAAACCATCAAAAATCACCAAATTAGTCCTCTAGATGGTTAAAATTTACAGTATTTGGGGAATAATTGCAATAGAAAGCATTATATCTAATTAATAATAAAGATTTTGAGTGACAGAGTTTACTAATTGATTCAATGATACTATAGGAGTTTTTACTGAGGATAAATTCAATATCATTTTTTTTCAATCCATTTCGCTAAATGTTATAAGAATTATAAAAATTCTTAAAAAAATTTCCAGCATCATTTTAAAACGAAAAAATAGATGAACCTAGACATTTGCCTATTTGTATGTATCCGCATATATCTAAATAGATATGATATAATTTTTTTCCAGTGAATTTCAGTAAATTTTTGAGTTAGGTCTTTATTACGTACCTTTTTTTTAACTTTTTTAAAAAACTAATTGTTTATATTTACAGTTTTCATCAATTTTTTTAAAAAAAATAATCATTTATATTTACAATTTTCATCATTTTTTTTTTAAAAACCATCAAAATCACCAAATTACTCCTCTAGATGGTTAAAATTTACAGTATTTGGGAATTAACTGCAATAGAAAAATTAAGTTTATTTGATAATAAACAGTTTGAGTGATAGATTTGACTAATTGACTCAATGATATTATAGGGATTTTTACTGAATTTTCAATGAAACTAGTTCCTCTGTTCTGCTCCCTTTTCATGTATCTAAAAGAAAAAAATTAGCGTATAAATAATTTTATCTAATTGTAAGTGTAGTATTAGTTACATTGGCAAGTTTACATTATATAAAAAAGAGAAATCATTCACCAAGTTGCATTGTCCGACTCGTTCTTCTTGGATTAGAGGGTATCTATCCCTAAAACAAAAAATTACTTGGAGTATAAATAACTACATCTAAATTGAGTTGAAATATTATTTACAATGGTTAGAAGTTATTAAATAGAAAAGAAAAAAACACTCACCAAGTTTTATCTCGCAGCTCATCCTCTTTATTAGCAACGTATCCTGCCTTAAAATCATCAAAATCTTCACGTAGGAAATCTTCAAGATTATCATCAGCATAAAATTCTAATATCTCTTTGTTGTATTTTACTTGTTCACAATATTGTCTCCAATCAATGATACTGAGTCTGCATGAAGAGAGAAATACTAGATCGTGTTGCATATTGAATTTTCCACTAGTTTCTTTTCCTCTGTAGATCATCACACCTGGAACATGTTGTTTAGCTTCTCCAACATATCTGTTTGGTATGACAAGTGTATTCATCAGTGTCTCTCCATTTTTTTCAAAGGTATAACGGATACAATTTACAATTGAGTTTTTTCTGTTGAAGCTACGAGGAACGAATCTATCAACAACATCTCAGTAAGGGGAAATCGCACCAGGTTGGAAACTATTGAGGGTCTTGATGTTCAAGGTGCATTTTAGCTGACCTTCAGACATCATACTCAATTGTACTGATTCGTCTTTAACGTCCTTATTGCTTAGATGATGTGTGCTAGCACGTTTGATATTATACCAATGAACACTTCTATTTCTCGGTTTTCCCTTTCTACCCAAATATACAACCTTTAACGGTACAGGGTAAGTATCACAGATGAAGTTTTCAGCTATTTCAACTGGACAAAAAAGTATTTTGGGGTCAAGCTCATTTATATCTGAAGGACTATAGTAGTGGGCTTGAAAGTATCCTTCTTCCTTGATGGATGTATCACATCAAACACCCGCATAATGCTTGGGATAAAAAGGTCTTCAAACGTTTTGCAAACCGGAACCTTTGCTGTGTTAATCGCTTAAATAAATACCACTAAAGAAGTTAAAGAATTCAGCTACTGATAAAACAGCAAATCAGCCAGTTTCCAAAAATAAAAAGTGAGTGCATGAAACTACATTGAAAAAACATTATTGATCACAAAAGATTTGTATGAGAAATGCAATAAAGTATATTTTGTGTCTTTTAATTATCTGATCAACCAAAATCAAGAGCATTTTTTAGAATTCTCAGAAAAAATACTGCAGAACTTCTTCAAAGTCACCAGAGATTCAATTTGATTACGCAGACCATAAGTGTTAATGCCAAAGTTTTGTGACATAAATACCATTTCATTATGGTGGCTCATAACGTTAGACGGTTTCGTTTTCAAAGCGTATGAACGGATTTGAAATAGTCCAGACGGTTTGCAAAGCATCTTTTACATTGAAAATAATTGGGTAATTGTAGTAAAATAGCCCAAGAAACTACGTTTAAAAACGGGCTTGTCGGTTATAATAAATTAATTGTCGGCCTCAGCAGCTGCGGGATTAATGCTATAAAACTGTATTTCCTGTCCAACAATTGTAAAATCTGCAAACCGTATAGTTGTCTTGCAAATAATTCAGACGGTTTAGAAATGCTCCAGATGATTTAAAAAATTACAAACCGTATGGACGCTTTAGAAGGAGTATGAACTATTTACAAACCGTATGAATTATTTTAAAATGGTCTGAACTGTTTTAAAATAGTCTAAACTATTTTGAAATAGTTGGAAAAGTTTGCAAGGCACATGGCATTCGAACCAAAAGCAATCGTCATCATTTTATTTATAGCCTCTATATAACTTTATCAACATAGACGTCGATCCAAAGACATAGAGCAAGTTAATTAACTGTATAAAAATGTTGTTGAATATAATATGTAAAATGAATTTTTACATTTACAGTTAGGTTGTATTTATTATTTAAAATAATTTAAAGCTAATAATATTTAATAAATAAAAAACATTTTGATTTAATTAAAGAAAATTCAACTGTTCAGTGTTTAGGAGAAACATTATCCATCATAAATGGACTGTAGATCTATGATCAATAGAGCGAACCATCAAATCGGCTCGGATTTTCAAAGCTCACGAATGATTTCACAAAGCGTTCAGAAGTTTTTGCAAAAGTTCAAACTATTTCAAATTCGTTCAAACGGTTTGGAAAGCGTTCAGACGTTTTAAAACACAAAAGGCAAAATGTTCTGAGCCACCATAATTCCATAGTTTAATGTGGGTGAAATAAACCAACAAATATACTGATTCAGTATTAAATAATTGTGACAACGGTTTAGATGATGAAACCAAACTTTCTCATTTTCCCCATTCACTGGATTTCCAATGATTATTTCCCTGTAAAGTGGTGAAGATATTATCATTTAGTTACATTGGCAAGGATATACTGTAGTGGATTTTGGGGGGCCGACCAAACGTCCACCAACAACACCTCACTCCAGAGGTCAATTTCCAACAGAGGAGTATACCGACTCCACAACTGTTCTCAGAGCCCACGGCTCAAACGCACAACTCAATGTCTTGTTGAGTATACCATAGTTTATTATACAAGCTAACACAGCAAGGTATAATAACGGTAAATGTATTATGCTACTTGGCTCAATCACAAGCAGAATCCCAATACAATACAAAGAATAATGAAAAGTGTTCTGCCTTTTATAGGCAGAACAGGAGAAAATATAGGCCCAAATTAGGGGGCAACAAATCAGCAGTGGCAAGAAGTAATTGCACTAATCAGAACATGAGATATAAATAAGATGGTACAACATTGGCTAATATAGGGTTAAATATGCAAGGCGCCCAGAAGTGGGGGGGGGGGAGGAGGGGGGGGCGGAGCTTATCAGACAATCTTGCTGATTCATGATGGTGCAATGAGTAGCTCTAGTTCTTGGTCCTTATGGCTTATGGTCCTTCGCTTTGGTCTTGTCTGAGGACAGCTAAGCTGCAAAGTCGGGCTCCTGCATCTTTGGTATCAATTTAGGCTCTCAGGCTATAGTAGTTCTTCCCTCACCGACCCGGTATAGGGCCGGTAGTGGTACTGCAGGGCCGGTAGTGGTACTGCAGGGCCGGTAGTGCATGCTGCAGGGCCAGCAGTGTGTGCTGCAGGGCCGGTGGTGCCTCTGCACGGCCGGCAGTGAATACTGCAGGGCCGATGGTAAATGCCGCAGGACCGGTAGGGTTTCTACCGGCTTACTTGTTTGTATTCTGGCTGTGCCAGGCTCTGTTTAGGCGTGCCTGACACCCAGCAGTTGTCAGGGGGACCTTGCGCAATGATAGTGGTCACAAAAATCCACCACAATACTCAGCAACGGGAGGGTATGTAGGGTGTAACTGGTAAAAAAAAGACAGATCTTGCCAAATTACATGAAACTACTGGCATCTGATTCAGATCACAGCATGACAAGTTTATAAACAGGATATGACATGTTTAAATAACAAGTAACTGTAATGGGGGTTAGTGAGGTGTCGGTAATAACTTGAGTATGAGCAATTCACACAACTTGTTGCTTTGCAAATATAAACTATGTATATCATCAGTTGATACTACTCAGTTCCTCATGCTAGAAACTATATTTTTATAATAGGAGCAGTCCACTGCATTAAACTGTCTTCACACTATACGATTCTCGGCAATGGGATTATCTGGGGGAATCGAGAGTTGCTCCTCCGATTATTTGCACTTCACACTTGCGATTTTTTGTGCCCGATATTGCATGGCCTTGACAGTTGTCAAGACACCGCATTTCATCGAGAAGTACAGAACATCAAATTATTAATAATAATAATATATTATAGCTTAAATTACCACAGATTTCAATAAGTTACACCATTTCTTCACTCATCAATAACAATAAATAAATTACAAATAGTAATAAATAGTTGCAGTTATATATAACTATAATTAATAGTAAATAAACGATAACAAATTTTTTCAATGCAATTATTTATTATAAACTGGTAGTTGTTTCCTATTATATTGATAATAAATAGTATACCCACATTTATATTTTACTTGTAAACAAGGCTTGCAATCGATCAGGGAAATGTTAAAAAATATTCTAAAATTAATTAAATAATAATTATCAAGCAGCTGCAAGTTTCTTGAAAAGTATTAAATTGAAAAGCTGTGATGTGGATGCTGATAATCGTCCATAGCTCCATCACCGTCCGATGAAAAAAAATCTGCCAGCGATTGTGAAATGGTGAAGATTGCACTGTTCACATTTGCGAGCTGAATTTTTGGCTCCTCCCACTCGGCCGTGAATCATATTGTGTTAATGTAGCTTTAGATGTATGCTGTCACTCAGGAAGTTGAACGATTGGTAAATAAGTGGGCTATCCTACAAAAGATATTGATTCAGTATTCCATCTGACAGCTGTTTACATGATGAAACCAAACTTTCTTATTTTCCCCATGACTGAATTTCCAGTGATTACTTCCCTGTAAAAAAATGATAGGTATTTATTTAGTTATTTTGAAAGGGTGTACCCAGCAACAAGATATGTATAGGGTGTAGAATTGGCAAACAAAAACTAGACCATGCCAAAATACATAAAATAAATGGCATACTACTTACTTGATACTTGAAGTGTAATCGCTTCTTCTTCTGAAGATTCTAGCAATGTGGCTGGCTCATATATCGTTTATCGCTCCGGATCGTCAACACAGGCCAGGGCAGAACGAACGTCTGATCCTAGCCTGCCACGGGGGGTGCTGAGAGCAGAGGAGAAGAAACCGGGAGACAATTCCACATCTTGGCTGTTGAGACAAAGAAGCACTTTTTGTACAACTCGGTGTTGCAGTGAGGTATCAGGTACTGCTGGTGGTGTCTCCTAGTGCTGCTCTGGTGAGGATGGGGGTCTATGTAGTCTGAGTAGTAATATATGAGCAGATCTCCCTACCAAGTGTTTTTTTGTGGATTAGATCTTGGAGTTGAGGCAATGAGTTACGGCGTTGGATGAATTCGCCGAGTTTATATTGTATTTCATTTGAGGGGTATTTGAGTGGCATTTGAGTGGTATTTAAGTGGCATTTGAGTTTTGATTATTTTTTTACTTGATTTGAACTTATATGGTATATAGATTTTGAATGAATGGCGCTCATATGACAACATTTTTGATGGAGTTGTAATTACCACTGAATTGTTTTTGTATATGATATAACCATCTACAACGCTATAGTTATTGTTATAGTTTTATTATTACATAATAAGTATTACATTATTTGCTTACTGGAGAATGTAATAAAATATATATCATAATAAAGTGTAATAGGAGGAATATATAGTGTTAAAGTCTATAAGAACTTTTTAATTTGTAAAGTATTTGATGACTTTACAAGAAATATCATCACATTCAGGTTCAATCACGATGACAAGATTTTCTTCAAGTTTAAGTTTACTATCTTCCAATATAAATAGAGAAAGTTTTGAAAAATCCTCCAAGTCATTATAAATAAAAACTCTATAAATTGATGGTGTTGAATTTGTAATTGCTGCTGAATTGTTTTCGCATATGATGTATCTATCACACACACAATCAGTAGTTGTTTCGATTTCTTCATAGTTGTATATAGTAGAGTTTGTAGGACCTGGGTGTTCCAAAACTAAATCGACTAAACCCAGAGCTTGTGGAAGAGATGGAATTGATGGTGATAAAGCTGGAACTAGTGACTCGTTTGTAATTTTTGTTGTCGTCGTCGTTGTCTGCGGAGTTGTGGTGATTGTTGAAATTGTTCTTCGAATTGTAGGTAGTAATCCCTCATCGTATAAATGAATGTAATTTAAAGCTTCATCGGTTTTGCAAACAAAGTATTGTTGAGGCCACATATCATAAGTGTCACAGCTTCTATGTTGGAGAGAAAACTGCATCAAACATGTGAGTGTATGTATACGATATTTTAAGCTTTTTCCTAAAATATGAGTTACTGAATTAACTGCTTCCATATTAAGAATTCCCGAAAAACATCCAATCTGTCTATGAGATAACGTGAATGGGTGAATCTCTGGTGCAAGACAATAACTACTTAGGATTGGGAATAATAGAAGATAGATTCGATATTTCATTTTTATTCAGAGAGAGAGAGACTTTTAACCTAGTTTATGCTTTCATCATCTAGAGTTAACTGTCTTGCATTTCGACGGACTTTGGTTAATATGCTCCAATTAAAGTTCTATATATATAACTTTGGGATCGCATTTGTCTTTGTTATCTCCTTGACATGTGATGCTGATGATAATCTTGTTTTGAATAGACTTCAAACTTTCAAAACTCGAAAATGACAAATTTACGCCTTCAATACCATTGATGTTAGTGATGATAGTAGCTATTTTCGGCTTCTCATTGGTCAAATGATTGCATTCCACACATGTAAAGTTGGTTGACTCAAACTCTTCCGTTGGTGGACAAATCAAACGTGAGGTGTTGTATTCAAATACACATAATTCATCATTCCAAAATAGTTTTGTATTTTGAGTAAGACCTTCCGTATTATTTTTAACCCCTATTGCACATTCCTCCTGCTTCAGAGTGTATTTTGTTGGCATATTGCAGGTCAGGGTATCTGTAGAAGTTTTGCTTTTGCAGATCCAAGAAGCGTTTTGAGCGATAATAAAACTACAATGTAAATAGTTGGAAGGATAGAGTCTCACACAGTTTGTTCCATTTTCATCTTTATATCGAATACTCTTTTCAAAAGGTGAAAAAAATAGCACATAATTTTTTTCCATAACTCCATCTATACATTCATCGATTTCGTCGGCATAAAATACTTCACTGACATTGAAACTGTCGAAACTCGAAAATGTTGAATTCACACCTTCGATTTTATTGATGTTAGTGATGTTAGCTGGACTTGATTCCTCATTTACACCTTCGATATCATTGATGGTAGTGATGTTAGCTGAAATTGATTCCTCGGTATCTTTAGAATCTTTACTCTTACAGATCCAAGAAGCGTTTCGAGGGATGAAAAAACCGCAATATATATAGTCAGAAGGGTAGAGTCTCACACAATTTTCCCCATTTTCATCTTTATATCGTATAGTCCTTTCAAAAGGTGAAAAAACCAAGACATCGTTTTTTTCCATAACTCCAGCTAGACATTTATCATTTTTGTTGCTATAATACACTCCACTAGTTTTGAAACTGTCAAAAGTCGAAAGTGATGAATCTTTGATGTTAGTGATGTTAACTAGTTTTGGTTCCTTGTTGATCGAATGATTGGAATGAACACATTGCACGCATGCAAATTTGTATGTCATAAATTGTCTTCTCATTGGACAGATCACACGTCCGCCAATGTATTGAAATGCACATAAATTCCCATTTCGATATACTTTTGTATTTTGAGTAAGTCCTTCCGTATTATTTGTAATACCTATTTCACATTCCTCTTGATTCAAAACGTATTTTGTTGAAGTATCACAAGACACAGCATCTGTAGAAGTTGTGCTCTTGCAGATCCAAGAAGCGCTTTGAGGGATGAAAAAACCACAATATAATAAGTCAGGAGGGTAGAGTCGCACACAGTTTGTTCCATTTTCATCTTTATATCTTATAGTCCTTTCGAAAGGTGAAAAAACCAAGACATCATTTTTATCCATAATTCCGGCTATACATTCATCAATTTCATTGGTATAGAATACTCCACTAACATTGGGAAATGTTAGTGCTAATAGCAAGATAAATACGCAGCTCATTTTTTAAAATGTTTTTGCTTTCAGTGTTGAAAGTTGAATTATTTCTTTCTTGATGTTCTTTCTATTTATACGTAAGTGGCTAGTGGTTTGTTCAGCTCTCTGAGCTGATTTTGAAGATGTGAAACAATCTCATCAAAGTGGCTACCAAAATGTAAGTATGGTTCCAATCGAGATTGAGACAAAAGAACATGTGTTCCTGTCCAGCGAAATGAAGTCAAACCTCTTAAAATCGAAATATCTATCAAATCACCTAGTTCAGCATCTTTTAAACATTGCTTAATATCAATCAGTTCGATCGCTCTTTTGAGATCTTCAAAATCTATCAACTTGTCTTGCGGACAGCATACTTTTGGATCAAAGCTCCTAGAACAGTTTAAGCATTCGAGAGGATTTGCTCTTGAAATACAATTACAGCTCAAAAGCATGCTTTGTATTGATTTACGAACTAGATTGAATCCTAACACAAAATAAAATACTTCTTCGGTGATGAGTTGAACAAAAAGAGGATTCGAACGCTCTAAAGGAATGTGTTCAAAATGAGTCCTTAAGAACTTAGGAACAAAATCAGCCAATGTAGCAATTGACTTGAATCCTTCAGTTTTTCCACTCAAGTTTCTTATGTAGTTCAGAGATAAATGAAGCAACGTTTTTTGTAGCAGTTCTTTTATGAGTCCTCAGATATACTTGTCGAATCAATAGGTATTATCGGGTTGACTGAGTCTTCTTTTTCATCAGGAGTATAAGCATATGGATATCCTTCTGCTATCGCAAGTAATTTATCCTTTAGACGTTGATAAGCCAGTTTGCTCTGACTAGTAGGTAATAGGTAGGGATTTAATCGTGCTCTCAAATTTGTTAACATAAAGGGAGACTTCAAATGATCGGAGGAAAGATCCAAAAAAACATTAATCCATTCATCATGCACCAAAAAACCCATTTTTGCGTTTTTCAAAACTTGTCTTCTATCAATCCAGTTGATAGCATCACCCAATTCTTTTTTGGTAGGTGCAGCGCCTTCAACCATTTCAGCATATCTTTTACAAGTGATATATTTATCCTCAACGTGTGAACAGTAACAGTTTAGCAGTGATAGATTGGTTGCTTGCTTGTAAAAACTTCCTCCTAGTACACAGTATACACATTCTTCCGTAAAATAAACCCTCACCATTTCATCAGAAACCTCAGCCAAAAAAGTCTTAGATCCTATAGCATCGGAAGCTTCTTGGTGAGCAAAGTCTTCAACACGTAACATATTTGTTGTTATTCCGTTAAATTACAAAACGCGAATGATCCGTTTTCAAATTGAAATACCTATTTAATGATTCATTACTTTTTCTTTTTTTTGAGGTTAATTGTTATGCTAGCTCATGTAGATCTTCATAAATGCTTTAATTTCAACCTGACAACCATCGATTGGACAAGGTTTTACTTCTGATGAGCATTCAGTAAGTGCTTTTTCCTTACACTCACTACAGTAAATGAGATGACCACATGGAAGAGAGATATGATTTGCAATTACTTTTTTTCATGTGACTCAGACACACATTGAGCAAGTTTGCTTTGCTTAGTCTGATCTTTATCTTTTTTTAACGAATCAATTGTTTTAGCATCATTTTTTAACAGTGTTGACGAATTCTCAACAGATGTAAAATCATTTTCAAAAGTATGTAAGGCTTCAATCATAAAACCTAATCGCTCAAAAGGTTTTCCATTTAACACTAAAACTTGTTCGATATCGTTTTGACTGTATCCTAGTTTTTTGCAAATAAGTTTCATTTCTTCGGTGTCATTGTTGAGCGTTATTTGTTTTACTTTTTCTCGATATTTTTCAACCCCTCGCTTACACCTTTTGCCTTTGTCTGTTTGCATGTAAACATCCTCAACATACTCTTCACCTTTACTCCCGAGTAAAAAATAACAGTCAGGGAACCATCGACAGTGTTCCTCCCACGGTAGATCACTCTCTTCCCATTCTTTAAGTTCACCTGAGCAAAAGAAGCATTTTACACTATCTCCGAACTTAGTATAGTAGAAACCTGCATTGGAAAGGAGTTTCATGGAGACTTTACCCTTCCATTGTTTGAAACTCTCTTCTCTAGATGTTTCAGTAGCAAAACGTGGTGTACCAGCACGATCAATTGATATACTTAGAGGTAATACTTCTGCAGTTAAATCTCCTCTTCTAGATGTTTTTCATTTCATCTGCAAGTAGTTTCCTAGGTCTATACACACGATTGTGAGTATTAAATCCTCTAACAAATCGACAAAACGGAAAACTTTTAGCATGATCTTTCATCGGATGTTCATCTTCATCCTTCCAGTTTAGTAATACCCCTCGGCAAAAAGCACATCGAACAGCGTTGTCTTTTTCAAGGTTATAGAAACCAGCTCCAGCCATGTTTTCACCACAATGTTTACCTACTTGTCTCCAATTTGTAAGAAATGATTTTCTTCGATAACTTTCATCAAGCATTAAAGTCTCTCTTTCATAAAAAGAGAGTTCATTGCAAATGAACTTGAAAAAGTCCGTTGGGGAAAGTTGCGCAACAGTTTTTTGTAATTTTAATGACAAAAGACTACAGTGATTATCCGGATAAGTTGCGACGACATAAGTTATTGCAGTGGTATCAGGAAAAGTTCGTTGTAAAAACAACGACGAAGTAACGAGTAAACTATCATCTATCCATTCAGTGCAGTCTTTAGTATTTTTAAAACAATTCCGAGTTTTTCGCATTTCTTTTTTTTCGTTATAAATAGTATTTGCTACATATCTGTTGTTTGTTACTCGACACATTATTTATATATAATATAAGTAGTAGCTTCAGTTATTACTCAAGTTGAAGTTTTGTTGGAAAGTTCTGTACAGGATTTCGTGTCTGGGTGGTAGCCACCTGTACACTCTCCCGATATGCTCTGTTTCGACCCTAAGTCAGCGCTCAATAATGTGCTTATTATTGTTCACAGTGCGTACATTGGCTTGTGCAGTTTTGGCTGTGGCCGAATCTGATTGCTGGCAGTTTACAATAATTATCTAATAATTATTGGCTGCGTCCGAACCTTCACAAGGTCCGACAATAATTGTAAATTATTGTCTAGTTTATAGTTTGTTTCGAACTGTGTTCTGACATTAATTCCTCAGGAATTACTTGTCTAGTTTATAGTTTGTTTCGAACTGTGCTCTGACAATAATTATGCTGAAGTTTTGTAGCCGAATCTGGGCTCAGCCGAGATCGACAATAACTTCCTGCAATTATTGTTTGACTAGCTTGTTGGATTCCCCGAATCCGAATTTGATATGTCGAACTATTAGTGCACTAGGCCTCGTGTTGTAATCCTTGCCTCAGGCAAGGGTATACACAGTGATAGGGCGTACCGTTCTCACTTTCCACCTTAGCGTCGTGCTTGCTAATAGTCGACTTGTCCAGCGCTGGTAGTTTTGTTGCTCCTAGTAGTGCTTGCTTCAAGAGAGAGAAATTCTTCTGAGAGTCAGGCTAACTCTGAACTTTATTGCATTAACATGAGTTTATATACACAGAAGGCGGGTACACATTAATAACCACGCCTGGGTAAAAATATTGGTGCAAGCCACGCCTTGCCCTTTCATCAGTGTAAAACTGTAATAATTAAAACCGTACAAGATAGAACGCACTAAATAGCTCTAGTATCGTAGGCACATGAAAACAATAGAACTTCTCACAGACATAGACAGTGTGTAGCGAGTACGTATTGAGATACAAAGGTAGACAGTAAGTTATTTACGAGATAAAAGCTTAACTCTTAGAAAAAGGAAATAGAACAATGAGATACAATCTCAGACGATAATTGCGAGAGAGTATCTTACTAAGTAAATAGATTAAATAGAGTGAATAGGTAATAATAAAATAAGAGGGTGTACTGGCGTCCCTCACACACTCCCCCCCATTGGCAACTATAGGGCCAATAAATAAGAAGGGGCGCACAGAGTGTAACAATGTTAATGCTCACTGTCCCTTATGTTACAAGAGGTCCCCCTCTTTCTGAATGCAGGCCTCTAACTCCTCCGTCCTTTGCATGCTGGATAGTGGAAGGGGTGCTGGTGCTGCCTGCTCACGTACCCGACATCTTGCTGCTCCTTCTTCGGCCATGGTGACTTTGTTAATTCTCGTAGGTGCCGAATTGTTCCTCTTTCTTGGCCGACTGGGTGGTGTGCTTGCTAGTAATGCTTCAGCAAAGGTCGGGTCCTCCTCTGTTGAAAGAGTTCCATCGTTCTCCATGTTGTTGAGTATAGCTGTGATGTTCTGCAGGCACTGTGTTCTGTATTGTGTAGAATTTACTAAGGTCCCTACATCTTTATTTGCACAGCGATTTTTCTTGGGCATACCTCCTTCTGCTGTTTGTACCACCTCTCCTATGGTTCTCGCAGGCCACGTGTTATCGTGGGTGTGTCTCGCCGGCGCGGGGGCGTTTACGATAGTAGACGTTGACTTGGAAGTTGTCCCCTCTCTCCGAGGTGGTGGTTTTCCCAGCATTTTCGCTGTTTCTGAGTTGTTCTCTCTTGGTAATCCCAACATTTTCGCTGTTTCTTCTCTGTCTTCCCATGGTAAGTAAGCTATCGCTCCTATTTCTTTTATTCTTTTATTATTTTCGGCTTCTCCTGCTATTCTCTGTGTCCTATAGCATTGGTAGTCTGTGAATTTGACTGGTTTTTTCGGCTCTCTCCTAGGTCTGTCATAGGAAGTGGTGGTTTCTGGTCTGGGTGTTAGGGGTGGCCATTCACTAGTGTCTAGCTATTGCCCTTCCGCATTTTGAGGTGGGGGCGTACCCCTGGGTGGGGTCGGGGCCCTGCGTTCGGGTGGTGGCGTCCTCTCCCGTGACTCAGTGTGTAGGGGTGTGTTCGGCACTGGGTTTTCAATGATCGTAGGTGGGTTGACTATATCTATCTCCCTCCTTCTCTCCTCGATGTCTCTAGGTGGTGCATCAGGGGTCGGCTCTCCCGGGGTGTTATCTTCGGCCTCCGTATCCCTCCTGGGTAGGGGGCGTCGGAGGTAGGCGCCCCGCATGTTTGGGCGCACTGCCTGTTCTCTACTGGGGGGTGCTCGGCCGACTGTCTCTTGGCATGACTGGTAATGTTTTAAGCGCCGGCCGTTTTGCGTGAAGCCTTGGCCGTCTCGCTCCAAGCGATACGTGTGGTTCGGATATGCCTGGGTGACAGTGTAGGGGCCGACGTAGCTGGGTTGCAGCTTCGGGTTGCTCCCTTTTGTACGGCGTTTGTTTTCCATGACGACCAAGTCTCCTTCTGTGAATCTTAGTGGCTCGTCGTCCTCTTCTTGGCGCACTTTGTACTGTAGGTCTCGCACATACTCGTGTGCTATGGCCATGTTCTCTTGGGTGCGCATCGTATGCTCGGTGATGGTGGTCCGTTCCAAGGTCGGTGCATTTCCCGTGAGTTGATCGGGGAGCCGCACTTCCCTGCCCATCATTAGTAGGTTCGGCGTTTCGCCGGTGGTGGAGTTAGGGGTCGCTCTACAGGCCCGCATTATTTGGGGTAGTAGGCTATCCCACTCGTCTTGCCCTTTATTGAGGATTAGTGATCGCAGTGCATCTCCCAGTGTCCGATTTTGGCGCTCCACCATGCCGTTGCCCTGGGGGTGATAGGGGGTGGTGCGTGTTTTCCGCACGCCCCACAAGATGCACAGCTCCTCCAGCAGCGTCGACTGAATTCGGCTAGAATCTCTAACCAGCGGGCGATCTGATTAGAAGGCTCCTTTCGACGGCACAGCCATCGGAGGGAGGCGTGGTCCGTCCTCAGCCGGAACTTCCTGCCGTATAGGTAGGGCCGGAAGTGTTTTACGGCTTTTACCACGGCCAAGAGTTCTCTCCTAGTCACGCAATAGTTTCGCTCGGCCGGAGCCAAAGTCTTACTATAATACGCGATTACTCGTTCTTTGCCCTCCTGTTCTTGTGAGAGAACAGCTCCCATCCCTACGGCGCTTGCATCCGTATCCAGGATGTAAGTGACAGAAGGGTCGGGGTATCCCAGCACGGGGGCCTGACTCAGTCTGGACTTGAGGCTGTGAAAAGCTTGTCTCTCTTCTTCTCCCCATCTCCAGCTGGCTCCCTTCCCAGTGAGGGTCGTGAGGGGTTTTGCTACTGTGGCGTATTCCGGAATGTACTGGCGGTAGTACCCGGCGGTGCCCAGGAAAGCCTGTAGGGCTTTCACATCTCTGGGGTCCACCCAGTTCTTGACGGCTTCCACTTTCCCAGGGTCTGTGGCTACTCCTTCCGAGCTCACGATATGTCCTAGGTATCTCACCTTCGGGCTGAGCAGCTCGCACTTGCATGGTTTGACTTTTAAGTCAGCTTGTTGGAGTCGGCCTAGTACCTCCCCTAGTCGGTGCATGTGAGTCTGGAAGTCTGGGGCGATTATTATGACGTCATCTAAGTACAGTAGCAAGGTCTTCCAGTGTAATCCTTTCATGACCCTTTCCATGAGGCGTTGGAAGGTGGCGGGTGCTGAGGTGAGTCCGAAGGGGAGGACCTTCCACCTCCACAGGCCGCTTCTCGTGATAAAGGCTGACTTCTGCTGTGCATCTGGGTCTAGTGGCACCTGCCAGTAGCCGCTGGTGAGGTCTAGGGTGGAAAAGTATTTGCTGCCAGCCAGCACGTCCAGCGAATCGTCTATCCGAGGGATAGGGTATGCGTCCTGGCGAGTCACGTCATTCAGTTTGCGATAATCCACGCAGAACCTCCAACTGGAATCCTTCTTCCTCACTAGGACGACGGGGGAGCTCCAGGCGCTGTCGGCCGGCTCGATCAAGTCCTTAGCCAGGAGTTCCTTGACTTGCCGTTCTGCTTCGGCCTCTTTTTCCGCTCCCAGGCGGTGTGGGGGGCAGCGTATAGGTCTCGTGCCGGAAGCCACTGGAATGGAGTGCTCAGCCAGGTGGGTTCGTCCTATATCGCTATCGTCTCTACTGAACACGGTCTCGTACTGTGTTAGCAGTTCGTGGAGTTGCTTCTCTTCCAAAGTGTTTTTACAGCCTTGTCGTGCCTGCGAGAATAGTTCTTGAAGGTGGGGGGGGGGGGGTAGATCTCGGCCTCCTGGGGTTCCTGTCGTTGGCAGGGGTGAGGTCGACTGGACTTCATCTGGTCCCACACCGGTAAACGTTCCTATTATCTCTCCGGCAGGCACGTGGATGCTCTCCGGGGATGGGTTGAGGCATCTCACCAGGACCCTTCCTTGGTCATCTGGAGTGTTTACGCTGGTGGCCAAGAGTAATCCACCTTCTACACTCTCTATGATTCCTTGAGTGCATGGTTCTTTGCTGGTGAGGTGGCATAGGATGGTGGTTTCGGTTTGGGGAGGTAAATAAGTGTCTCGCTGCACTTGTACCTTCGAGATCAGGTCCCTTCCGTGCCTGTCGGTGCAGGTGAGCTCCTTGCCGTGAATTTTTAGGACGGGCTGGTCAAATCCCATCTGGCAATTCTGGTTTGTGAGGAACGGCATTCCCAGGATCACGTCCTCGTTGATCTGGCTTACCACGAAGGTTTCTTCGTAGTGGATATGTCGAATGCGTCCTGTCAGGGTGAGCAGACCGTAGAATGGTAACCGCGTTCCGTCAGCCATCAGCCCATGCGAATCGTATTGCTGTACGCCCTGCTGGATGCGAGGGGAGAGTTGGTCGAAGACCCTTTTGGCTAACAGGTTCGTATTGCACCCTGTGTCAATGAGGTAGGTGACGGCTCGGCCTTCCACTCTTCCTGGCAGATAATAGCTAGACCGGTATGGCCTTTCTATCTGGTGGAGGTGAATCGTCTGGGGGCGGCTGGTTTCTGGTTGGCTCCATTCTGGTGTCTCTTGCCGTGGCCCCTCTTCAGCCTCCTCGCCTTCACTGGTGGGGTATGGTTCCCCTCCTTCCTCTTCGCTGTCCAACGGAGAGAACCGGTTGGTTATGAGTACAGGAGCTGGGCTCCGTAGTCTTGGAGTCCTTGGATTGCGGTGGCCCGTGTGGGGGGTTTTTTGTTGGTGGGTTGCCCGTGTGCAGTGAGTAGGGGGTCCTACTACTGCGGGCCGAGCCCGTTTCCCTGTCGTGCGGTCCAGGGGGCGGTCTTGCATTGACTGCGGAGGTTCGCTGACAGCCCCAGCATCGTTTAGGGGGGGGGGGGGCTCCTTGTGACTTCGGCTTTAGGTCGGCTACTTCTTTACTCAGTGCCTCGACTGTCTTTAGCAACCTGGAGAGGGGCTCCTCCACCTCTTGACAAGAGATCTCGTTGGGGGGTGGATCCTTCCCGCTTTCTGGTGGTCCCTCATGGACTGTCCGAACGTTGGAGTGAGGGAGGGGGTGGTGTTGAATCTGCAGGTAATCGTTTCCTGCCCTTATTGCTTCTTCTAAGTCGGTCGGCCGGATGGCCAACAGATGCCGTTGCAAATAGGCGTGGCCCAGTGTATCCTGGAAGGTCTGGAGCGTCAGTTCTGTTTTGTTCCTCTGTGGAAGTGCCTCATAGGCTGCTTCCACTAGCTTCTCGATACTGACAGCGTGCTCCCGTAGGGAGTCTCTTGGGTGCTTGCGGTACCCCATTAATTTGTTCTGTGCCTCCGTTCGGGTCAGCCCAAAACTGGCCCTCAGTGCTTCGAGGATAGCTGGTTGTGTGGGGCCGCGCCCGCATTGTTCTGCCTTGCCAGTGAGTGCATGGCGGAGGTGGACCGTGGCCTCTTCTGGCGTCCATCGGTTCATTCTGGCCACTTCTTTGAAGCGCTGAATAAAATAGTGTACATCGCCCTCTCCGTCGAAGGTGGGCACCTTGAATCGGCTCTTTGAGGTTGATGTTGTCATCCTCTCTAGGATGTCGGTGAGTGTGCCCATGATTTGCATGGACGAGCCCTCACGGTCGGAGCTGACCGCCCTTTCTCTGTACGTCATCTTTGGCTACTTGGGTCGACCGTCGGGAGGTCGAGATCTTGTGGGTATACACTATCCCACTGCTGCCACCAATGTACAGGATTTCGTGTCTGGGTGGTAGCCACCTGTACACTCTCCCGATATGCTCTGTTTCGACCTTAAGTCAGCGCTCAATAATGTGCTTATTATTGTTCACAGTGCGTACATTGGCTTGTGCAGTTTTGGCTGTGGCCGAATCTGATTGCTGGCAGTTTACAATAATTATCTAATAATTATTGGCTGCGTCCGAACCTTCACAAGGTCCGACAATAATTGTAAATTATTGTCTAGTTTATAGTTTGTTTCGAACTGTGTTCTGACATTAATTCCTCAGGAATTACTTGTCTAGTTTATAGTTTGTTTCGAACTGTGCTCTGACAATAATTATGCTGAAGTTTTGTAGCCGAATCTGGGCTCAGCCGAGATCGACAATAACTTCCTGCAATTATTGTTTGACTAGCTTGTTGGATTCCCCGAATCCGAATTTGATATGTCGAACTATTAGTGCACTAGGCCTCGTGTTGTAATCCTTGCCTCAGGCAAGGGTATACACAGTGATAGGGCGTACCGTTCTCACTTTCCACCTTAGCGTCGTGCTTGCTAATAGTCGACTTGTCCAGCGCTGGTAGTTTTGTTGCTCCTAGTAGTGCTTGCTTCAAGAGAGAGAAATTCTTCTGAGAGTCAGGCTAACTCTGAACTTTATTGCATTAACTTGAGTTTATATACACAGAAGGCGGGTACACATTAATAACCACGCCTGGGTAAAAATATTGGTGCAAGCCACGCCTTGCCCTTTCATCAGTGTAAAACTGTAATAATTAAAACCGTACAAGATAGAACGCACTAAATAGCTCTAGTATCGTAGGCACATGAAAACAATAGAACTTCTCACAGACATAGACAGTGTGTAGCGAGTACGTATTGAGATACAAAGGTAGACAGTAAGTTATTTACGAGATAAAAGCTTAACTCTTAGAAAAAGGAAATAGAACAATGAGATACAATCTCAGACGATAATTGCGAGAGAGTATCTTACTAAGTAAATAGATTAAATAGAGTGAATAGGTAATAATAAAATAAGAGGGTGTACTGGCGTCCCTCACAGTTCTTTCCCTTTGATCTAGTTCGTTGTTATTCTGAAAAAAAATGATTACGCTTTATAGCAAAAAATAAAAAAAGACTGAAGTTTCAATTTTTTTCAATATACTTGAATTGATTACTATTGTAATAGAATGTAAATACTTACATCAGAAATGAAGACTTGTCTTTCTTTGAGTTAAAATGAATGATATTCCTAGTTGTTTGAACTTGAGCTGCTTTCTATAAAATTCGGATGAAGAAGGAGTACTTTTTTCATTTTGAAGTCCTGAAATAATAATAATAAAACATAATTAAAACTTACATACAACATTTTTTGATATCTTAAATAGTGAATAATCTTGTTTTTTTCAGAAAATGTCTTCACGTTTAAATTGATTACAATTAAAACAAAATATAAATACTTACATCACAAATGAAGACTTGTTTTCTTTGAATTAGATGAATTATACACATAGTTGTTTGAACTTCAGCTGTTTCCTATGTAATTCAAATGATGAAGAAGGAGTGCTGTAGTAGATGATGATGTAGTAGATCTTGTTCCTTCAGTTACTAACTGTGGTGTATAGACGTAGTGTGTATAGTGATAGGATAGACTCCGTGTGGATGAGGGCAGAGGCTAGCAACTGATCGGTCATCGAGGCACCCTTTTTAGGGTTGCTGAGATGGCCGAGAGGTCTAGCGCTTTGCCTCATGCTGCTAGGCGATTGGGTGCCGCTGGAGGGTCAGAGGTTCGAGTCCCAGTGGGGGAACTCAGAGGCATGCAGGCGTTGCCCATTGCGCCGGCATGACACTAACGATGAAGTGAATGCTTTCTGTATGAAAACAGTGCTTCTTATATAGCTTAAGTTGCACTGCTATGAATCAGCATTATTTTCATGTGAATAGAAACCGTTGCTTTCGCGGGAATAAATATTTCATTTTCATGCGAATGGAACCTGTTGCTTTCGCGGGAATAAATATTTTATTTTCACGCGAATACAAACCAATGTTTTCGCGGGAATAAATAATTTATTTTCCCGCGATCGGAACCTGTTGCTTTCGCGGGAATAAAAATTTTATTTTCCCGCGAATACAAACCAATGCTTTCGCAGGAATAAATAATTTATTTTCCCGCGAATGGAACATGTTGCTTTCGCGGGAATAAAAATTTTATTTTCCCGCGAATACAAACCAATGCTTTCGCGGGAATAAATAATTTATTTTCCCGCGAATGGAACCTGTTGCTTTCGCGGGAATGAAAATTTTATTTTCCCGCGAATACAAACCAATGCTTTCGCGGGAATAAATAATTTATTTTCACGCGAATGGAAACTGTTGCTTTCGCGGGAATAAATATTTTATTTTCACGCGAATACAAACCAATGCTTTCGCGGGAATAAATAATTTATTTTCCCGCGAATGGAACCTGTTGCTTTCGCGGGAATGAAAATTTTATTTTCCCGCGAATACAAACCACTGCTTTCGCGGGAATAAATAATTTATTTTCACGCGAATGGAAACTGTTGCTTTCGCGGGAATAAATGTTTTATTTTCACGCGAATACAAACCAATGTTTTCGCGGGAATAAAAATGTTATTTTCCCGCGAATACAAACCAATGTTTTCGCGGAAATAAATAACTTATTTTCACGCGAATGGAAACCGTTGCTTTCGCGGGAATAAATATTTTATTTTCCCGCAAATACAAACCAATGCTTTCGCGGGAATAAATACTTTATTTTCACGCGAATGGAAACCGTTGCTTTCGCGGGAGTGAAAATTTTATTTTCACGCGAATAAAAACCAATGCTTTTGCGGGAATATCGCGTGAAAAACTGCTGAGTCATAGATATATTATAAAGAAGGTTTCACGAGATGGTTTTTCATAGGGTTAATTAGTACAGCTTTAGCTATTTAAGAACCACTGTTTTCACACAGAAAGCATCCAGTTCTACAATAGCTAGCAAAGAAGCAACGTCTACACAGCAACTACTACATTTACTTGAAACTATAGAAAGACTTTCATTCAATAAGGTGAGAATCACTAAATAATTCTTTAACATATATTGATAAAAAACTTCCACTAGATTTGCTATAATACTTCAGAAAGTTAATTTTATGTTTTAATATTTTGCTCTTATTAATAAAAGATCAAATAGTTTCACCATAATGCATCAGAAAAATTATTATGGTTTTGATTATGTGTTTATTTTATAAATATCTAGTTAGTTTATTCTTTTCAAAATATTTTTCAAATTCCAGCCATCTGTTACATATTTTTTACTCTCTTTTTAGTTCCAACTTCTGACTGAACGCTCTGAATATGAATGAAGACCGTAATACCTCATTTCTCTCAACATTCGAACCATACTCTGATGATAAAGAAAATATCCCTCCTGATTCACATATAATAAGAAGGAAACTGAAAACAATTCGACCAAAGCCATGGGATTCGGATAGAAATAAAACGATTGACTATACTTGGACTTTGAAAGCACCATCTCTTTCTCATCTTTCCTGCTTGTCAAAAAATGCTGCTAGTTTGCTCAATTCTTGCGATACCAATGACAGAGTAATGATTGGAAGGTTTCAACCACTTCACTTAAATCAAACGCCATCCCTTCTCGAGATAATCTCCATCGAAAGACCAACTGAGGATGTATATAAAAACTTATGCATTATCCGCTACAATGTCGAAACATTTGGCAACAGACGACAAGTGAGGTCTATGGTGAGAAATGAGGATTACAACAAATTAGCTCCAACACAACCGGATGTTCCAAAACTGGTGGTTTTTATGGGATTCGATTCAGACAAGCATCCAATCTTTCACCCTATCAACTTCCCATCCAATATTTCCCTTGAGGAAGCTAAACAGCTAAGTAGATTAATAAAAAAAAAACACCTAGTCAGTTGATCAGTATGGTTTGTATCGCAACACTCTCTCAATTTGCTGTTGGAAGTGTAATCAGTTTTGAATCTCCTCAAATATCAACTCAGTTAACATTACCTAATGGAGAAGTGGTGATGGATGCGCTACTGGTAAACTACAGATGTTTGCAATACGATGGTTTGATGATGGGAGTTCTATATATACCTGAAAAACATGCTAGCAACGTCAAACCAATTGGAACAGGAGTCATACTTGTAAGAAATCGTGAAGTTAGTAGATTTGGTTATCATCGACATGATATAATCACATTCACAGCATTACAAGCGATAGAAACGGCTCAAAACCTATCCAACAAACTTGATGATTCCAACCAGATGAAGTACTTTACTACAGATGAGGTTGTTGAGAACAGGGTCTTAGTGCTTTCAATGGGAGTGGGAAACACATCTTCTACATCTTTGAGAGAACCAACACCCCCTGGTGAAAACTATATTCAAAAAGAGCATGTCAGACAAGACAACATAGTGAGTATTTTTTATTTAATGTAAACTAACTGATATAAGTAATACTTCCAATTAGATAATATTTATTTATAAAGCAATTATTTTTTGTTTTGCTTTAGATAGAGGAGAGAGAATCAAAAACATTTGATGAAAATTATGCTCAAGAAAAAACAAACCGAACAATATAACTTGGTGAGTTACTTCCCTTTACTATATAATGTTAACTAACCAATGTAAAAAGAACTATAATTCAAATTCATGTGATTATTTTACATTTTTCAGGGCCGTAGCCAGGATTTATTATCAGAGGAGGCGATCACCCATACAAGGCCGGGGGTCCAGGGGGCCGCCAAGGCCCCCTGGCGGGGTCCGGGGCAGCGCCCCGGCCGCCAAAGCAATTTTACAGGTTTTACAATAGAAAAACTAAAAAATCAAAGCATCTGCAAGAGGTTATATTATGAACAAATTTTTAGTGATCTGAAACATCTATGAGCCAAGTTCATATGAATATATGGCATGTATGTACATATGAGATATTTGTATGCCCACACAGATGAGACAACTTTTTTGCATTTCTGTTTTACTACATACCAATAAATGAAGCTAAACTGAGAGAGGAAAAAGCTGTAGAACCTTATATTACATAAGTAGTTCAAGATCGATAGCGCTATTCTGCAGTCATGAACCCGTTGCAATTCATTTGTTCCATCTTTCACGGCAATAAAAAGAATTTGCAGTGATGATTATGTTAGACAAAGTTGAATTCGCTTTGATTGGCAATACCAGTAGTAATAAGTTCTTGTTAGTAAGTATATTTGTGAGCAATGTCTGCTAGTATAATTATCTCTTCCTTCCTTGCTGACAGCTATTTATCACAGGTGCCAGTACCCCATAGAGAGTACCAGAATGTATGTAAGTTTACTACTTAGCATTTGCTACGTGTCCCATAAAAATAAAGTTTCTCCCTAAATTTTGTGTTGATGGTAGTGGTAGTTGCAGTAATAATAAGAACTATAATAATCACTTAGTTACCAGTAGTAACAAATTTATTGCTATTAATTAATGAACAAAACAAAATGGCAGGAAGATAATAAATAATTAAAATGTCAAATAACTCAAGCAAAGAAGGGTAGTAGTATTTAACATGATTGTAAGATGTAGGTATATGTAAATAGTACAACAATTCTGCTACCACCATTACTCAAGTATAAAATACTGAATTGAGTAGGTTATCAAGCTGTGTGTTGCTGTAAACTAATTATTATTTATCATAATAATGGTGGTAGTAATCATCATTTTTTTCATAAGTGATATAATAATATCAATATTATTGTTAGCTGTGAAAAATAATAATAGCAGCAATAAAAAATTATTATTATTTACACTATTATTAATTATAATAATAGACATATATAATAATGGAGCTGCTCAGTGAGTTAAATAAGTTAACAACTTTATCTCAGAGTCATTATAATAACAATTAGATACATTGTATCATTAATTTTTTGCCATTTTATTTTAACGCCATATTATTATTACACATTAAATTAAACAATATATTACTTTATATGACAAATAAATCATATATATATATATATATATATATATATATATATATATATATATATATATATATATATATATATATATATATATATATATATATATATATAACTAATAACAACAGTAGTTGGTGTTAATGTTATTTAATATTATCATCATTATAATAATAATAGCACTAACAATAATAGTTATTATTATTAGAACAATCATAATAGTTATTATTGTGAATTGTTATTAAACAAATAATAATCAATGGTAATAAATAATAATAATTAGGTATACAAAATAATGATTTAAAAAAACTAAAAGAAAGTATTGAACTAAATAACTATTTGTTGTTAATATCAATAAATATGAAAACTAGTGAAAAAGTTATATTAAAAGGATTAGATGAAAACCTAGATTTTTATTTTTGTGAGTCAAAATAATAATAGTTATTTATTAACAGTTGATGGATTGATTATTATCATTTATTTTTTACTAGTTCTCATTTGAAAAAAAAACAACACCTTTGCACTGTACCCTGAACTCTCTGCAGTGGGAAGTGGGAACCATAACTGAAAATAAAGTACAGCAGACAACAGTAGTCATCCAGGAAAAATGAAAAATATCTTGAAGATAATTTGGCAAAAATATTATTGCAGTAACAAGCACTCAGGAAATGGCATGTTGTAGTTAGAGACTCTAATGTTTGGTTGGGTTTTGATGTTCAGCACCTTGATTACAGTAATAGAACTAGTGCTATGTCCGTGCACCAACGGTAATCCCTTCGGAAATACCAAGTATTGCTAAAAGCATGAATTTTTTGGGAAAATCCGTCTTCTGAGTTGGAAATTCCCGTTTTTGCCTAATCTTTCAGACGAGGCATGAGCCTCGTCTTGCCTCAATGTGGCTACGGCCCTGTTTTTGTTTAATCATCCTATACTAATACATAACTTTTTATTTTAGTTCATTATGGAATCAAAAGTACATAGAACAGAAGTCTTCCTTCCTAAGTTATAACATCAGTACAACAATGACGATATTGTAAAGAAAAAGACTATCATCCATTGATTGTCATTACAAGTTGTAGTGCTTTGTATTACTTAGTATTTACTAACTCTAGCTATATTATACAAGAATATTTTGCTACTTATTATGTAATAAATGTATATAATCATATATAGATTCAATGTAGTTTATGTAAAAAAATTATCAAAACTTAAATGCCATTCATTCAAAATCTAGCTACCATATGAGTTCAAATTAAGTAAAAAAATAATCAAAACTCAAATGCCACTTAAATGCCACTCAAATGCCACTCAAATGCCCCTCAAATAAAATACAATATAAACTCGGCGAATTCATCCAACGACGTAACTCATTGCATAACCCCCAAGGCCAGATCCACAAAAAAACACTTGGTAGGGAGATCTGCTCATATATTACTACTAGTCTGAGATGATGGTAGCTATTTCTCCAAAGTGCATTGCCCGAAATAAGCCGAGTCTTCTCCTCTCTCTTCGGTGCACCAGGGTTTGCCACTCCAATTTTTTGAGAAGTTTGGTTGTGCTTGTCTGATGGTCTGTTCCAGGAATGTTGTGTACATTTCTAGCAGCACGTCTCTGGATAGCTTCGAGTTTGGAGGATTGAGCATTCGTTAGTTGGCCATCCCACACTGTGGAGGAATACTCCACAATTGGTCTAACTAGGGTGGTGTATGCCTTTGCTCTTAGGGGGGGGGGGGGTAGTGTAGTGCATTTGATTTGCACTGCAGCAAGAAAAGTTTATAAGCAGAATTCGACATGTTTAGACTACAAACAACTGTATCATGGGTTAAGGAGGCGCAAGTACTACCTTGATTATAAACGATTCAAACAGTTTGGTGATCTATGACTACACAACATGTTTAACATCAGTTGATACTAATCAGAACCTCCTGCTAGAAAATAGATTTTTATAATAGCATCAGTCTATTACATTTTATGTATGCAGTCACTCAGTAAATTAGACAATTACTGAATAAGCAAGCTTTCCTTCGAAAAACAAGGACTGTTCAGAAAATATGGAACTATGATTACCTAAGAAAGAAAGTTAAAATTTGAAAACAAATTGTTATGATCCTCTTTGGTGGCAATAAAAGTTACATCCAGCAGTTGCCAACAACAAACCAGCTAACTAACATGAAATAGATTTAGATGATCAGCTATGCTGGTTGGTTTGTAATGCTCTGTAAGAAACAGCCATTAACCATGTTTCTGATGACGACATGCGCTGTTTTTATGTTTACAGAAGTAGTGCCTGTGACAAGAGAAATAAATCAATTAGACATTCTGACAGACTGGTTCACATTGTCACCGATTGCTACGGCGATAGTGGGAATTGTCTTATCGCCGACAATGTGAACATGCAATACCGTTGTCGCCGCTATAACGCCGCTCCATCGGGAAAGTTTGGCAGTGTCAAACTTTTCCGACATCGGTGACATTACCGCGATGCATTATTGCAATGTGAACCAATGAACGCCGTTTGTCAGCGATAGTTGTGAGTTGACCTATAAAAATTTAACCGCTCTAATTGTCATAACCTTCCACTCGTCACCCAACGACGGGTAATAATAAATAAAATAATAATCCGTCATTGACTTTTTATTGGTTTGTTTTCATGAATTATAATATTTAAAAAAAAATTAGTTGAGACTCTAAATAAAGATAATATCTACACACCATTGCCAGGTAAGAGATGTCAGATTAGATTGATCTTAATTAAAAAAAATGATGAACATAAATAAAGAAAGTAATAATTTATTTATTATTATTAATAATTATTACTTTTTGTTGTTAGTTTGCCACTTTTTATTCTTTTGCTGCCGATATATTTATTGATTGAATTGACTGTAACTGTTATCTGTTTTTATAATCATCATTATTGTTAATTGTTACTAATTATTATTATAACTACTAACTAATAAATAATAAAATTAATGATGTAACAATTAATAATAATATAATTATTATAATTAATTATCATGATAAATAATAATTGATAATAATTGCTATCAACTGAGTGCAGCGCATAAATAATAATGATGACACCCAATTTTAAATTTTTTAACATTTAAAATATTGAAATTCATTATCTTTGAAACTTGTTAAGAAAATAATAAAAAATAAATACAAACAACATTATTATTATTGTAATAATAAATATTTATTATTAATAAGTTTAACACTCACTCCAGTCAATGTTATTAATTATTATTTTGGTTTTAGGTGGTGAAGAGAATTGGCCTAATCAACGATTCTATATATCATCATGATAATCTCTGTGCTCCACTTAATTCAGCTTTACCACATTTGCCAGAAATATCTCTGTGACTATCGCCAATCATTGTTCGACTTTAAACTAAAATAATTAATCCACATATTTTATTTTTGCTGTACCAAATAAGCAATAAATAATATTGAGTTTAAATTGTACTATAGTTTTTTTATTATTTATAAATATACTAGTTGAAATTGCTGCTATATCACGGCTAATCACTGACTGCTAGTCGCTACCACTCAACTACGTTCTATTGGTTGTTGTGGTTTATAGGTCAAGCTTATTGCGAATGCGGTGTTGTCAGTGATAGCATCACTGACTGCTCCCGATTGTGAGTGGGCTGCATTCGGCGTTGAATTAGGATAATGTGAACATCATTTCTGTGATGCATCAGTGATGATCAGTGACACTGGTCACTGACAGTCCCTGATGCATCACTGACAATGTGAACCAGGCTTTAGAATCAAAAAATTAATCCAGTTCACAATCTCTGAAGGCTTGATGCCTGAAAAAGTGATTTGTTTCTCTCTGTACTTCTGACGAGTTCAATATAACTAGCTCATAGCCAATTTTTTGTTTATCATTTTTTGTCATTAAGTTTCAATTAACAAGCCTGGGATTTGTGACAAGTGCAGTGTCCGACATGAAAACCAAGGAGTTAAAACTAGTTATTTTATTTTAAATATTAGGTTAAAAATTTGCCTACTAATTTAAAATAGCACTGAGATGAGTGGTCAAATAGCTTTTGGTGTTTGTTTTTGTCTTTAATCATGCCATGGCATGAAAGCTTATTGTTAAAACTATAGTGAAACTTGGCTACATAAAAAATAACTAAGCACTAGTACGCTGCAAAGATAAACATCCATGTACAATCCACCCCTGTTTGATAAATTGGCTCAGATTATATAACATCTGTCAAATGCCAACCCGCCTATTTATTTTTGGCCGATGAAAAAGCAATAAAATTGACGACAGCTGATTGGATAACTTGAGTGCAAAAATGAAATGCATGGCGAAATAGCAGCAGACTAATATATATATAAATAAAGGGTAGCTCTAGACTTAGTTGACTTTTCTGTCTCTGCTGCAATCAATTTGTGCCTTGTGCTTTGAGCAGTGGTTGCTTGGACTAAAAATTGTATTCCTTTGCTGAACGGAGGCAAGTAGGTACGACACCTTTTTATATAGAGTCATAAGTTCTCAGTGTTAATAGAGTTATGGTTGATTTGAATGGGTAACTATAGTTTCTGCTTTGACTAATATCTAAAATTCATCAACAAATGTAGAATATCTCTAGCAATATTTACTAAGACTTTACCAGGAATAGATTTTAATGAATGCCTTGTATTACAGCACTTTACTGTCTTACCTGAAATAAGTGGGAAAACGCGGTCAGCAAGTGAGCAAAGAATTATGGGGCAAGAACAATCGGTGAGTTTCAAAATTTTGATTTTCAAAAATCAGGTGACCATTATCTTTTTAACCTAGTCCCATTAGTGTGATACGGTATTAAAAAGAACAAAAACATAATTTTGTACATTGATATTATAAAGGATTTTGTTGCCACTTTTTCCACTCACATATGAGAAGTGCTTTTCTCAAACAAGCATCAACTTTCTGCCAATTGCTAGCCGCACTACTAATAATAGGAAGCTAAGAGAAGTCCCGAATCAGTGATCTTTACCGCCAAAGCCATTAAAAAGGCACCCAGCCAAATTAATAAGATGTATAGTGGACTCAGTTGTCCCCACTACTTATCCACTAAATGGCTCATACCGGCAGACCCCCTGTCTGCGGACACAGCAACTCAATCAGCCTCTACAGGCTTGGTTACCAACCAACTTCTCTCACTGGAGAGGGCACCCGGCTGGAATGGCTCCAGCAAATGCCATGGATGAGTTAACTCAAATTCTCAATGAGGGATGAGCTCTCAGCTCAGACGTATAACTCAGTGCTTTTAAACCTGTACAGTTATTTGTTTTCTACAAATCCCAGCATGAAAAAATTTGACAACTCACAACAGCAATGGCAGTAAATGTGTAACAAATGCAAAACAAGTTTGGCCTTTACAGGCCAAGTCAGAGCCCACAGCAAGCAATTGAACTACTTGATGAGTGGGCCGATAAAACATGGATATATAATTTGAATGAGGAGCTATTAAAAATGTGGATAAAAGCTTCCGGGGTCCTTAGGCTACCATTTGATTTTCTGGCTATGGCAATCATTTGGCTTCTGGCTCGGAATACCTTCCCATGGTCGGTACTGCGCATTTTCTAATATATATGCATTGTAATGGGTGATGACTCTGCCAGCTCATTTCATCGCCCATGCCAGCAATAATGCGAGTGTGTCGGATGCAAGGTGAACATCAGGGATCCCTCCTCAACACAACACTGCTGACAACAAAGTGTCACTAAAATCCATGATAAATAACTTCTACGGTAATGAAACTAAAATATTTTCCTAAAGGGCTAGCTAGGCTTTACAACAAATGCAAGTAAAGATCCCCAAAGTTATTGTCATTTGCAAGTACCTTTCCAAGTCTACACTATAACTGATACAAATAATGTAGGATGTAGCGTGTAGGATGATGTAATTCAACTTCTAAGCCAACTATAAACAAAAATAGCCTGCACAAAAATAAAGGAAGCAGTGCTTCCAAGTCCATCGCTTGTTCTGCCACTTGACTCAAACCTCTGTCCTATATGAATAAGCTGGGTGTATGAACCAGTAATGCTCGCCTGTGTTCCAACTGACTGCTTCTGTTCCTTCTGCACGCACACACACCGACACGGGTACACACACACACATAGGGGTGAATATGTGTGGATGTGTGCATGTATGTATGTATATGTGTATATGCGTATGTATGTATGTATGTGCGTATGTGCATGCGTATGTATGTATGTGTGTATGTATGAATGTATGTATGTATGTGTGTATGTGCGTATGTATGTGCGTATGTGCGTATGTACGTATGTACGTATGTACGTACGTATGTACGTACGTATGTACGTACGTATGTACGTACGTATGTACGTATGTGCGTATGTGCGTGCGTATGTATGTGCGTGTGTGCATGTGTGCGTGTGTACGGATGTACGTGTGTACATAAGTAGGTGTGTACGTATGTACGTGTGTACGTATGTACATGTGTATGTATGTACGTGTGTATGGTGTGCGTATGTACGTGTGTACGTATGTACGTGTGTACGTATGTACGTGTGTACATTTGTACGTGTGTACGTGTGTAAGTATGTACGTATGTAAGTATGTATGTACATACGTATATATGTGCGTATGTGGGTATGTATGTATGTACGTATGTATGTGCGTATGTATGTATGTGCGTGCGTATGTATGTATGTATGTGAGTATGTGCGTATGTATGTATGTATGTATGTATGTACGTATGTGCGTATGTGCGTGCGTATGTATGTATGTATGTATGTATGTGTGTATGTGTGTGTGTGTATGTGTGTATGTATGTGTGTATGTATATATGTGTGTATGTATGTATGTGTGCGTGTACGTGCGTGTGTATGTGTGCGTGTACGTGCGTGTGCATGTTCATATATGTGTGTATATATGTATGCGTGCATATATGTGTGTATATATGTATGTGTGCATATATGTGTGTATATATGTATGTGTGCATAAATGTGTGTATATATATGTATGTGTTCATATAGGTGTTTATATATGTTTGTGTGTATATATGTATGTGTGCATATATGTGTGTATATATGTATGTGTGCATATATGTGTGTATATATGTATGTGTGTATATATATATATGTGTGTATATATGTGTGTATATATGTATGTGTGCATATATGTGTGTATATATGTATGTGTGCATATATGTGTGTATATATGTATGTGTGTATGTATGTGTGTATATATGTATGTGTGCATATATGTGTGTATATATGTATGTGTGTATATACGTGTGTATATATGTATGTGTGTATATATGTATGTGTGCATATATGTGTGTATATATGTATGTGTGTATGTGTGCATATATGTGTGTATATATGTATGTGTGTATGTATGTGTGTATATATGTATGTGTGCATATATGTATGTGTGCATATATGTGTGTATATATGTATGTGTGTATATACGTGTGTATATATGTATGTGTGTATATACGTGTGTATATATGTATGTGTGTATATATGTATGTGTGCATATATGTGTGTATATATGTATGTGTGTATGTGTGCATAAATGTGTGTATATATGTATGTGTGTATGTATGTGTGTATATATGTATGTGTGTATATATGTATGTGTGCATATACGTGTGTATATATGTATGTGTGTATGTATGTGTGTATATATGTATGTGTGTATATACGTGTGTATATATGTATGTGTGTATATATGTATGTGTGCATATATGTGTGTATATATGTATGTGTGTATGTGTGCATATATGTGTGTATATATGTATGTGTGTATGTATGTGTGTATATATGTATGTGTGTATATATGTATGTGTGCATATACGTGTGTATATATGTATGTGTGTATGTATGTGTGTATATATGTATGTGTGTATATACGTGTGTTTATATGTATGTGTGTATATATGTATGTGTGCATATATGTGTGTATATATGTATGTGTGTATGTGTGCATATATGTGTGTATATATGTATGTGTGTATGTATGTGTGTATATATGTATGTGTGTATATATGTATGTGTGCATATACGTGTGTATATATGTATGTGTGTATGTATGTGTGTATATATGTATGTGTGCATATATGTGTGTATATATGTATGTGTGCATACATTCCGATGAACATCTTTAACAAGTGCATCGATGAGTTTTTACTGCACTAGCCAATCATATGGTACACAGCACAGTTTTACGCTTGTTTCACTTCCAGAAACAACTTTTTGTTTCTTTATATAACAGTAATGATAATAATAAAACACATCCGTTGCAATGTAGGCTAATTTGTTACACAAAAAAAACCTAAGATATATGTCCATATTTTCCAATTTCCTAATTATTAAAGCGTCATGGTATTGGTACAAATTGCCATTTATTGCTGTAATTACCAGTATTATTACAATTATTAGGTACTATTACTATTTTATCACCAATGATCACTTTTTTATGAGCCATTTCAAATAAATTTTCTAGGCTGAATCGTTTTCGGCAACAACTGTATTATGTCAAAGGAACTTTGGTGAAAAATAATTAGGTGGTGGTTGGGTGGATAAGTAGACATATAACAAGTTCTATAACATCAAAATTTCGTCAGAGTTTGAAGTGGCTAAAAAGTTTCTAAATGAAATTTGTTACAAATGGTCAAATTTGACGAGCTTCTGAACATCTTTTGGTTTTAACCAATAAGAGTGTGTTGACGTGCTTTTGTCCTTTGGCAAAAACCAGCATGTTGGTTTGACTTACGACCAAGCACCACGATGACCAGAAGTCTTAGCTATAAACATTGCAAGCCAACCCGTTACTCTGCTTGTTTAAATTATAACTGCAACTCCATTTTCAGGAGAACCACAGGACTAGACTTGAATTGTGAACTCTATTACTCTTACTAAAAACAAAGCTGAGCTCTCTGGCTCAGTTTTTTTCATTTTGTACAAAAGTACATCATTTATAACATAATCTATAATAAATCATATTCTACTACAATAGCATAACATAAATTGGTATGGTATATTAATTGTTTCATTGGTTCTAGGCAATAAAATTGACAAACTCTCCATCCAGCCTCTGACCCTCATATACCTCTGAGTTATCCGTGTCACGAGTTGTCCTTTTTTGCCACTATTAGGAAGGGGTAACTTTTAACTTTTGCATTATCATTTACTTGTAATTACCGTTACTTTTATTTATATTGATCTAGGCCAGGTAAGCATGATATATCAGAAAATTCTCCCACAATCAACACACACACACCCATACACGCGTACACACATTAGCACATACATATTTGTATTTGTGAGTGAGGGTGCGCTCTCATGTAAATGAACATCTATGTGTAATTGTGTTTACCACAAAGTGAAGTTTAACTGGCATGTGGTGGTATGATTGCAGAAACCTAGGGCAGTGATAGAACTAAGGGGAAACAAAGCCATCTACAATAAAGATGCTGTTAGAGAAATGTTGAGAAATGGACCAGCTGGAGATGATACCAAAGTGTTTGTCATTTGCATATCTGGAGTTTACAGATCTGGAAAGTCTTTTCTGATGAATGTGTTGAAGATTTACATGGACTACTTTAGCAAGGTGAGTTACATATTGTGGTGGAATTTTGTGACTACTACCACTGCGCAAGGTCCCCCTGACAACTGCTGAGTGTCAGACAAGCCTAAATAGCAGCATGCACTACCGGCCCTGCAGTGCCACTACCGACCCTATACCGGGTCGGTGAGGAAAGAACTGCTATAGCCTGAGAACCTAAATTGATACCAAAGGTGCAGGAGCCCGACTTTACAACATAGCTGTCCTCAAACAAGACCAAAGCCAAGGACCACAAGCCATAAGGACCAGGAACCAGAGCTACTCATTGCACCATCATGAGTCAGCTAGATTGACTGCTAAGCTGAACCCCCTACTTCTGGGCGCCTTGCCTATTTAACCCTATATTAACCAATGATTGTATTGCATATTTATATCTTGTATTTTGATTAGTGTAAACACTTCCTGCCATTGCTGATTTGTTGCCCCTTGTTTGGGCATATGTTTTAATCCTGTTCTGCCTATAAAATGCAGAACACTTCACTTGATTCATTGTATTGTATTGGGATTCTGCCTGTGCTTAAGCCAAGTAGCATGATACAATTTACCTTATTATACATTGCTGGTTATGCTGTGTAATAAAGTATGGTTTACTCAACAAGTCATTGAGTCGTACGTTTGAGCCGCGGGCTCCGAGAACAGTTGTGGAGTCGGCATACTCCTTTGTTGGAAGTTGACCTCTGCAGTGAGGCGTTGTTGGTGGACGTTTGGTCGGCCCCCCAAAATCCACTACACTGGTGGCAGCAGTGGGATTGTTCTCACGCTATTGGACTGCGCTACCTTGGAACTGCATATTGCAGCCCGAAAATCCGGCTCTGTATTCACTGTACAGACCCCCCATTTGGACACTCTTGAACAGACGTTGAGCTTGCTCCGCCTGAAGAAGTGCTCCCCAGAAAGTGTGCGTCATTTAGCTCTGCATAAACGTTGAGTTTACTCCGTTGCAGCAACCAGACAACCCAGTATCTTTGATACCGGCCCTGCACACACTGATACCGGCCCTGTGTCTTCTGATACCGGCCCTGCTAACACTGATACCAGCCCTGTGTCTTCGGATACCGGCCCTGCTAACTTTGTGACCGGCCCTGCGCTTCTAACGCCGGCCCTGTACACATTACTACTGGCCCTGTGCAATATTGTACCGGCCTTGTGCTACTTTCCAGTACCTTGTTTACTGAGACCACTTGATATAGACAGCCCTAGACGCTGTAGAGACCTGGTGCCGCTAAAAACGGACCAGCACACCATCCATTGTACACTTGAGTTGAGTTACTCCTCTAAGTCTAGACAATGGCAAACCAACGGGCACGCAGCGCAGGTAGGGTACCACCTGCAAACCCCAAAGCAAATGTGATGAAACGTTTGACAGAAGCGTTACAAGCCGTCATGCAGCCAGCCGCTGCCAATCGCCGGTCCTTGTTCAAAGCACCGAAGTTCGATGGAGATGGAGACGTCGACTATTTTATAGAGCGCTTCATGGGAGTGGCAGAGGCCAACGAATGGCCAGAGCAGACAGCGTTGCTGCATCTGCAAGAGTCCCTGAGAGGGATTGCACTTGAATGTGGTAAGGCACCACAGTTGCAAGGAATATTTGCTGCTTTACGGGCAAGGTTTGGCTTAACCCCTGTGAAGCAAGGTACAAACTTACAGGCCTCTGCAGGACGTATAAGACTACGCTGCAGGAGCATGCCACTGAAGTAGAACGACTGGTGCAGGTCGCTTATGCGGACCTCCCCCGCAGATCGTTGCAACGAATGATAATAGATATCTTCAGCTCTACATTAGGCAACCCCTACTTGCAGAGACACCTCCTGGCAATACAACCAGTAGAGATTTCAGACGCAGTGAGAGCAGGGAATGATTACCTGCAGATAAAGACGGGCCCAGAGGAGAGGTCTACTCACGTGCGCACAGTAGAAGATGAATCTACGGATAAAGAGGAGTGCGTGGATGATACGCCAGACACACCGAATGCTTCGGTGAAGGACGTCCACCCTGCACCTCCGGACAAGAAGGACCATCTGACAGCAGTCATGGAGGCATTGTTGGACCTCACAAAGGAAATCAAGTCATTGAAGCCAGGAGTTACCCCTACCCCTCAGCCTCCTCCACCACTGCCCATGCCGCCATGCTTAGACTGCGGAAAAGTCGGCCATATGCTGGGAACATGCCCCCAGCAGGCCAACAAACCAGCTATCCAAGACACTCCGTCAATATTACATGATAACCCTTCAAATGGTGTTTCCTCCAGCGACAACAGCTGGCTGGCAAGAAACCGTACCCGGCAGCTACCACGCGCACAGAAATTTAATCCAGTCAAGGACGAGCAGCATAGACCCAGAAGGCACCATCAGGAAGCAACGCTCCCGTGTGATTTGGCAAGAATCCGGTCTAGAGACCAACCAGCTGCTCCTGGAAATGGTACGCCGCCACTCAATTACTTCCTCCCAGGGAAGATTGATGGTAGGCCCTTGTCGGTGTTTATAGATGGCAGCTGTTCCACCAACCTGTTGTCTTACCACATCTACCAATGCCTTCCCCCGGCTGTTAGAAACACGTTAAAAAGCAGCCGCCCCTGTGACACCATGGTTGACGGCTCACAGGTGCCCTTCTACGGGACCATCACGGTTCCCCTGCGCCTCAGAGATTTCAAGTGTAAAACTGTCTTCGTCGTTGGACGCATCCATGAGGATGCCATCCTTGGCGAGCCATTTCTAAATGCGCATAAATGTAGGATCAAAGTTGATGAAGCGGCTGTTATGATTGGCGACCGCCAGGTACAATGTACCGACCGGAACGGGAGGTTATTAGTTAACCGGGTGCAAGTGATACGAGCGATTACCTTACCTGCTTGTTCAGAGGTTGCGTTGGCGTGTAGACTCAATGCCAAAAACCACAGCCCCCTAGGATTGGTAGAAGGCCATCCTGATGCCCCCCTCTAGCTACAAGCATCAACCGACCAGACGGACAGTGCCGCCTGGCAATTCGGTGTCTAAACCTCACCGGCCAACCCTTGGAGCTGAAAGCTGGCCAGACCATAGGTCGGTACACGGCCATAGACGCGGACCAGTGTTCTATCCCTGACGCCATACCCTGTTCCTCTCCCAAAGGCAAACCTCAGAGAAACCCAGAGTATCTGGTACCACTACACCTACAGGATCTCTACCATCAGGCAGTGGTCAACTGCAAGGACTCCCAGGAGAAAAAGAGACTAGCTCAATTGCTGGAGCAGTACGGGTCTACATTCAGTACGGGAGATCATGACATAGGTTGTACCACCCTTGCAGAGCATAGCATTCCCCTCCTACCTGGCGCCAAACCTTTGCGCCAACACCCCCATCGACTGGGACCCCAGAAAGAGGAAGAGGCGGAGAAACAGATAGCTCACCTACTAGAGAAAGGCCTGATCAAGCCCGCATCAGGAGCCTGGAGCTCTCCGGTAGTACTTGTGAGAAAGAAAGATGGGTCGTGGCGGTTTTGCATCGATTACCGGCAACTGAATGCTGTCACTCAGTTGGATGCTCACCCCTTGCCACGTATAGATGAGAGTCTCGATGCACTTTCAGGGAGTAAATACTTCAGCACCTTGGACCTTGTCAGTGGGTACTGGCAAGTGCCGCTGGATGAAGATGCGCGGGAGAAGTTCGCATTTACCACCAGGGCTGGGCTGTTTAAATGGAAGGTGCTGCCATTTGGTCTCACTTCCGCCCCAGCTACCTTTCAGCCGCTCATGGAGAAAGTTCTCCATGGGCTACACTGGAAGACCCTTCTCTTATATCTAGATGATATAATCGTGATTGCACCAAACTTTTCCACTCACCTGGAAAGATTGGCAGAAGTGTTTGACCGGTTACAAGAAGCCGGGTTAAAACTCAAGCCCAATAAGTGCGAACTGTTACAGGAGCAGGTTCGTTACTTGGGCCTTGTGGTCAGCAAGGACGGGGTGGCAACCGATCCTGAAAAGGTGAAGGCAGTAGAAGAATGGAGCTCGCCAAGAGATTTAAGGGACCTCCAGGCATTTCTTGGCACCGTTGGGTACTACCGACAGTATTTGCCCAATTTCTCCACAATAGCCAAACCCCTCACCAAACTGACCGGGAAGAACACCCCCTGGATGTGGGAATCAGAGCAAGAACAAGCTTTCCAGCGATTGAAAACCAGCTTGGTTACGGCTCCTATCTTGGGTTACCCCGAACACAAGGGTGCCTATGTACTGGACACGGATGCCAGCAATGACGGGTTAGGAGCAGTCCTGTCCCAGGTGCAAGAAGGCCGGGAAAAAGTCATATCTTACTACAGTAAGACGCTCAACCCCGCCGAACGTAACTACTGTGTTACCAGGAAGGAACTCCTGGCGGTAGTGAAAGCGGTGTGCCACTTCAGACCGTATTTGTATGGGCAAAAATTCAAGTTACGAACTGACCGTGCCTCCCTATTATGACTCTGTCGCAAGAAGGAACCAACTAGCCAGGTAGCCCGGTGGCTGGAAATCCTCTCGGAATTCCAATACTCGATTGAACATCGAAAAGGCATTCACCACGGTAACGCTGATGGGCTTGATAGACGCTGCCCAGCCAATTGTCGACAGTGCCAACACATTCAGAAAAGGGACGGTGGGCCAACAAAAGAGGAGGTAGCAGGAGAGTTCACCCCTGGAGTCACAGAGCCCTTGGGGCCCTTCAGCACTGCAAAAACCCTTATCGGTGATACCGTGAGGGCAATACACGGAAGAGACCCGGCACCGCCTGATGCAGGGCTAGTCCACATGCAGAAAACTGGACAGCACCCGGTGGCCGTAGTCTATGAAGCCGTTAAAAATAACCATGCTCTAACTCAGGAACAACTAGACCTAGGAAGTCGTGAACTACGAGTACTCGCCCGTCGTCAATCCTCTATGAGAATTAGACCAGACGGTGTCCTAGAAATCAGGATGGTTATGAACAAAAGGTCGCATTGGTGTATCCTCTGCCCACCTGGCCTCCGAGGCACAACTATGTGGCAGACACATGCTCTGGCACACCAGGGCATAAAACGCACCCAACGAAGGTTGCTGTTGACCTGGTACTGGCCTGGAATCTATGCTGACACCCGCAGACTGGTTCGGAGCTGCGAGGTGTGTCAACGTGCCAAAAGTGGGGGCACACAGCCCAACCCTGCCCGGCAGCGCATGTACGCTGGACGACCATGGCAGAAATTGGCAGTTGATCTTGTGGGGCCACTACCAGAAACAAGGAAAAGAAATCGTTGGATCCTCGTCTTGACGGACCATTTTACAAGGTGGCAAGATGCACTAGCACTACCAGATGCCACGTCCACAGTGGTGGCAACCGCCCTAGATGAAAGGGTTTTTGCTCACTTTGGCATCCCGGAGCAGGTCCATACCGATCAGGGAACACAATTCGAAAGCAGTCTAATGAGGGAGCTATGTTCGTTGTGGAACATCGAGAAGACTCGAACCACTCCCTACCACCCTCAGGCCAATGGGGTGGTTGAGAGGAATAATAGGATCTTAGGAGATTCTTTAAGATCCTTATTACTGAAGCGCCAGCCCAATGAATGGGACCTGTTGCTACCACAGTCGATGCGAGCCTTTCGGGTTACGCCCCATGCAGTGACAGACGAGACGCCCAATTTCTGATGTTGGGTCGAGAGCTCCGTTTGCCGGACCAGATTACCTACCACCCTCCACTCTCGGACAGTCTGCCGGTACATACCTATGCCCAGGCGCTCAATGAACGCCTCGAAGAGGTGTACCAAACCCTACGGGAAGGACAGACACAGATTAGGACCGAAGAGGGACAAGAGCCTACCCTGTTTGCACCTGGTGATCAAGTATGGCTGCAGAACATGAGACGGCGTAAGGGAGAAAACCCAAAACTCCAGGCCAAATTTGTGGGGCCTTATGAAGTAGAGGAAGCCTACAGCAATCACGCTTATTTAATTGCAAGGCACGGCCAAAGATCCGTACAGAACGGTTGCCGATTAAAACCATATCACCCCTGCACAGACCCCTGGGGACAAGCCCCCGCTGCGCTGGAACCCACTCAACGACCTAACATGAGGGGGGCAGTGAGGAGAAGACAGCCGCGGGCCAGATCTCCCGAGCTCGAGCAGCCAACACCCCCAATTCGTCAAGAACGAGCCGGTACAGCCAGAACCCCTATTCTTGAGAATCCGGTGCCGCCCCCTGAGCCAGTCATGGCCGAAGCCGCACCACCTTTGCCGGAAAATGACCTAACGGCAACCCAGCCCCCAAGGAGGACCGAGCAAGACAACACAGGGGGACGCCCCCGACGGAATGTAGGACCACCCACCCGATACGGTGAAGTCTATTGTCACCAGATAGCTGAAGTCAGTCCTACCTACGATGAAGAATTCCCTGCTCTGCCTCCACCAAACCAAGCTATCCGTCAATATTTTCCCACTCCCTCCTGTTTCACCAGGACCTGGGATGCCGCCCCTAGAGATGCTAGGAGGCAGTAGGATGCTCTCCCCCTACACTTAACCGAGCACAGGTGTTGCTCGCCACTATTATTCTCTTTGTTGAATTATGTAATTAAAAACCAAAGAGATACAGTCTTTAATGGAGAGGGGAATGTGGTGGAATTTTGTGACTACTACCACTGCGCAAGGTCCCCCTGACAACTGCTGAGTGTCAGGCAAGCCTAAATAGAGCCTGGCACAGCCAGAGCATAAGCAAGCCAGCCGGTAGAAACCCTACCGGCCCTGCGGTATTTACTACCAGCCCTGCAGCATTCACTGCCTGTCCTGCAAAGATACCACCGGCCTTGCAGCACACCCTGCCGGCCCTGCAGCATGGACTACCGGCCCTGCAGTGCCACTACCGACCCTATACCGGGTCGGTGAGGAAAGAACTGCTATAGCCTGAGAACCTAAATTGATACCAAAGGTGCAGGAGCCCGACTTTGCAACATAGCTGTCCTCAAACAAGACCAAAGCCAAGGACCACAAGCCATAAGGACCAGGAACCAGAGCTACTCATTGCACCATCATGAGTCAGCTAGATTGACTGCTAAGCTCCGCCCTCTACTTCTGGGCGCCTTGCCTATTTAACCCTATATTAACCAATGATTGTATTGCATATTTATATCTTGTATTTTGATTAGTGTAAACACTTCCTGCCATTGCTGATTTGTTGCCCCTTGTTTGGGCATATGTTTTAATCCTGTTCTGCCTATAAAAGGCAGAACACTTCACTTGATTCATTGTATTGTATTGGGATTCTGCCTGTGCTTAAGCCAAGTAGCATGATACAATTACCCTTATTATACATTGCTGGTTATGCTGTGTAATAAAGTATGGTTTACTCAACAAGTCATTGAGTCGTACGTTTGAGCCGCGGGCTCCGAGAACAGTTGTGGAGTTGGCATACTCCTCTGTTGGAAGTTGAACTCTGCAGTGAGGCGTTGTTGGTGGACGTTTGGTCGGCCCCCCCAAAACATTTGTTTCCCTTTCAAGGTGGTAATGTGGTGAATTTGTGTGCAGACAAGCTAATATTCCTGTGTCTTCTCAACTTTCAAAACCCTTTCACTACCCACGGTTTCCCCCTTCACCCTTTACACCCCCATCTTCCTATTCAAACTCATTCCCACTCTCATGCCCTGATTTCTCAAGGTCGGTTTGGTGCGAGCTGCAGCCACGCTCATCAGCAGTGTAATAAACTGCAAATTGTAGTTTGGCCGCATGGTTAAACGTTACTATTTCTGACACTGCCAGATAAAACAGGATCCAGACCCTAGCTCCCTTAGACCATCCCCACCTGTGCTTTCCAGACATTGCAGTCTCATATATTTGATTGAGTTAAATAAAATACTCGAAAAGTTTATGCAGCACTTGAAAAAGAATTAAGGTGAAACCATTGATACTCAACGCCCAGGCCACTCTGTTGCACGCACAATGATTTAAGGCAATGGTCATCAAATGCCATTAATGGTGTTCAATGTGTCACTGCTTAGCCGGATCATGGTGGAGTATGTATAACACACAATAAATCACTTTACTACCCATCAGTTTTGTTACGCCCCTCTTTTTCTAAATGATGTTTTCTACACTTGAAAAGACGCTTGTGCTAATACTCTAGGTTTTGATAGAAGGAATCAGCAGTTGACAAACTTATATTAATGAAAATCATAGTGAGGTACTATTAATGAGTTATTAAATTGATGATAATGATACGATTATAATATTCTTATCATCGTATATTTGTTCTGCAGAGTAGATAAGGTAACCACAAAAGTTGCTCAAATCTATTTCTAGTCAAGAAAAGTATAAATTTGATCAAATCAGCCCTACAAGTTTTGTAATAACAATAATCTTTAATATCTCAAACGTTGTAACTTACAAACCAGAACCTAGGCAAGTTTGTCGACGCCGCAGAAAAATTTAGCAAAACTTAGTCCTCTAGCCCTATGGGTACATGAGGTAAAATAGCCTGAGTGCTTCACTTAGCCTTACCTCTGGAGCTTACCACAGTATCTGTAATGATCCTGAGTTGAGATAGGTAGATGGCTGGTGTTGAACCGTGCAGCCTAAATGTAAATTCTGGCAGAAGGCACAACCCCCCAAAAAAAGAACTATAAACTGGCCTTTCGAAACCTGTAAGCTGATACTGTGAGTAGAAACTACATAAAGCATACAGGAAATGGAGCTGCTGAGCGAGTGAGAGAATCATTAACCTGAGTGCTACAGTGATGAGTGGCGCTTCCTGAGACTTGAATGGACAAATGACTGAGCTAGGAATGCAACTCATTCATTGGCATATTTTAACCAGAGTGATTTAATACACAGAGTGGGGACTTTGCGCAAATAGTCTCCATTTTGGTGCTTACCACCGGGCACCTTCGTATGAGACACAATGTTAATTAGCTGATATTGGATACAGCATAGCTGAGCAGCTATGCATGCTATGAATGTTTTTAACTGCACTAAATGAAAGCCTGGGATATGCAGACTGTCCCTGTACCATATTGTGAAACTGGCAATATTTTTTTATCTGTTACTAGCTTTTGCCACTGAACCTCTTTTTTATATATATATTTCATAATGAAATAATTGTTTTTTCTTTTTGTCAATTGTGAAACATTTCAAAATGAAATGTGGCTGAGGGCACTGAGTGGCCTGATATACCAAATTATTAACTCAAAATTATTGCCTGCACTGGCCAACTATCACAATAAACCGTGACAAACCCAATTTTAATAGCCCTAATCAGAATACTAGTCCACTAGTAGGCACCCAGCAAATTGATATTAAAACTTTCAAGTGTGAACAGTTTGCCTGTACCATATTAAAATGAATGGTGAGAGTGATCAACCTGTAAATGCCATTTAAATAAATCACACAATTTTGGGCGATGAAGATTACATAGAAAAAGGCGGCAGTTTCCGGTTCTCTTCGCGCCAAGATGGCCGCGTGTTATATAATCCCGACCTAGATTGAAAGTCCCCACTCTGTGTGTTAAAGCACTCTGATTTTAACTATGAATACAGCTCATGTTATCATTGTCATTCAAACTGGGTTAGGCGCTTGTACATGATAGTAACTTGGTGGATTGTTACTTGTACATTACTGTGAACCTTAGTGCATATAGGCATATACATTTATTACTACACACACAATCTATCTTGGTAGCCTGGCTCGATGCCATACCTATAACAACAGTTAGAATCTCCCTCGGATTTTACTCGGACACTAGGCATTTTCGAATCAAGAATGTCCATGCCTCCATAAAATTGGCACGGGAAAGTGCTTCCGAATGAAATTTTGACGTTCGTTCTTGGTATAAATTCTGTGAGTTGAGCGGTCAAAAACGCAAATTTATATATTAGGAGTTGTGTTCCCTTGTTGTCTACTAGTCGCAAAAATCTGGAAACAATTAAAAAGATGGCCGCCCCCAGAGGTTGTCAAGTTTTAATTATTTATGAATCATGATCGTTTTTTTTATCTATTTGCTAACTAACAACAGAAGATAGCAGTAATAAATAACTATTATAATAATAAACAGCAATAATAATACTTCAATAAATAAAAAAATAATTTTTATTACCATCCATAATAATAAAAATAATAATCAATTATTATAGTTAATATACGTGTTGCATCTAAGCGAAAATGGTTGCTGCCATAAAAGGGCTCATATTATGCGAAAATATTTATTATAGCAGAACTGTACGTATTCGGAGCAAGAACGTCGTTCAGTATAGAGTTCCAAAAATCAGGTTTTGTACTCGCCGAAAAACGAAAAATTCGCCCGTTTTGGCATGAACGTTCTCGATCCGAAAATGCCTACTGTTTCACATTGTTTATAGAAGAGGCAATGAGCACCCTGCTTTCTGTGAAAAATATTTAGTAGTGTAAGTGAAGGCAGGACACAAATCCTTTACAGTGTTTTTGTTTAATGGAATTTAAAATTCAGCGGAAATAAACTTTTGGTACAATTCATTCGCCAAGTTATTTCTGACAAATTACTGTAGTAAATTTCACCGACCACTACTGGACACAACCACTATCTGACTGACTACCGGCTGTACAAGGTCTTAGCCCTACCCTGTATGCCCTATCCTGTCTACCAAGTAAACACTGGCGTAACAGGGTAAATCTGCTCCTGAAGCCCTGACAGGTATGCAAGCTTGCCAGCGACTACTGTAACTTCAGAATAATCCAAGTAAATAGAGAGAGGTGTTTACATGTATAAGGTTTATTTACAAATGAGCTCTCTGGCTCAAAAATCATAATGTATACTACAATATGATCACTCGTGCATGCATGCGACTAGCAAATGGCATAACTAGAATACTTCATTGCCCAATCAATAAGATCAAGGTAGTTGTCATCTCCTTAGCAGCAGTCTCTGCTAGCAACAGTCTAGGCTTGTTTAAACATCAAATAAGGGTGCACAACTGCTACAGTTTGCTGCAAAGTGCTCAGGGGCTGACAACTGCCAAATTCCCCACAATACTGATATTTATTGAGACAGGCTTTGTTTTAGTAAAAACTGGCATCAGTGATTTGATCGCATCCTCACCACTATTTCGTTATCATGTTATTCGAGTGATATTCTGATGCACTATGCTGCTATTTTTGTAATTTAGTCATTTTATGTTTAGCACGTAACAATCAATTATGTAATTAAATTTTATTTTGAACATCAGTGAATAAGGTAAAGAATCTAAATCTTCTATTGTTCTGATTGTGTTTTATTTTTTATTTTCTCTTACAACTTTTTATCTAGTTTTCAACAGATTAACACTTAAACTGTGCTGACACTTGGCTATTTTTCAGCTAGTTTACCGACATTGTTTTTCTCCAGCAAAACGAAAGTTGTTCACACAAGTCTGACACTTGTTGCTATACTGTAGTTGCTGGCTTATGTGTCAGTCGTTAAGAGTTAACCGTTACTGTTATGACACGCCGATTTAGTGAAGCTCCATGACATTCACTGGGCCCATTTACACTTGGCGTTAAACAGATGGCATTGGTAAAAGCGCAGACGAAATACCCAGTGTAAACACAGCTTTAGTGGAGTTACAACTAGATGGCTATTTCTTCAAATAAATGATTTTTAAAACCCCAATCTTCTAAAATTTTTCAAGAGGGGCCTGGTCAGAGTTATCTCCCTCAATTGATGCTTTTGTAAAGCCAGGCTACACGACTGTTTATTGCACACATAAGAGATGATTGCGGGCTGCCATGAATTTCAATCAGTTGATTTCATCAGAAACCGGGAGATATGGTAATATTTTTTCAAGTTTAAAAAACAACTTTGTTTTTCTAGATGGCAATTAATACCTAAACAGATAAAATTTGGCTCAAGTGTAAATGACGATGCATTTTATCCAATTTTGATACCAGTACCAAATTGACTCTTATTAAAAATTGAAAAATTTTGTTTTAGACAGCAAATTTTAAATGATTACGCTGCTATGAAAACAAAAAAATTCATTTTCCCATCAACTAAATTATTTTGTCATTTTGGCAGTTGAAATTTGAAAATTTTGAGAATTGATAATATCGAATTCTAGGCTTATAGGCCCCTCAGCTTCCTAAAATAACCGCTTCCTTGTTTTGATTTTTATGTATTTTAAACTGCAATAGCCTACACATTAGTTTGTTTATAGTAACCACAAAAAACTCAATTACCTAGAGAAGAACCCAACAAAATTTACAGCTAGCTGAAAGTGAACATACTTTTTTAAAATAACTTATTGCCTTTAAAAGGGTATTTTACAAATCTCAGAAAACAATGTCTTTGGGTAGTTTTCTAATTATCTGTGTGAAACCTCATTAAATATATGCATGAAACATCGTCAATGAATATTAACTGCAAAATTTATAATTTGCAGCACGACACAGATGCTGGATGGCCATCTAGTGGGAACCTCAAGATAGAAGGAGCGAACTGGGCTGAAGGAAAACATGCAGTAACCACTGGAATCTGGATGTACATATATCCTAAGCTTATTGGCAATGTATGCATTTTTTATGGTCGTTTGGGTTACTGTTGATTTGCTGCATTTTTCATCCTTCACTGATAATTTTCCGGAAAAAAATTTTATAAAGCATTTCGCCTGCTTTTATGACATGGACAAGTTATTGGGCCTGAATATAATTTCCTTTGATGTTATTAATACTGAAACATGGAAATGAAGGTTGAAAGCAATAAATGTCAACAGGAATGATTTTTAACAGAAACTAATGTAGACACAATTGAGCATAGACAGACCTGCAATGAATCGTTGTGTTCCCATGATCGTATTTACAAGTACTAGTTGTCCTATGGTAGGCAAATGAACAGCAATCAAGTGTGATTTATCTCATAGTTTATTGATCATGATATAGGCGTGTATGAACTTGCTATCTGTCATCAAGTTGATTTGAAAATGTGTTTTTGATTTGCAGTGAACACTGATTATGTGGTTCATTCAATTCCGAACTTGATCAGAAATTGCTCATGATAACATAATGATTGTCAATTATGCTATATCTGTAGAATATTTTTTGGTATTCAGTTCTGAAAGTGTAGTTATTCAATCTTGACCAATTGAATTACGACATTGACGATTGTTTTATGAGTGTAAAAAGTTGTTTTATCAAAGTAGATTACTCCTGGAGTAAACTTTGGACTTTAATTTGAAGTTTCACCGAGAAATAATGTTAAAACTTTTGGGAATGAACAACAAAATGTTTTCAGCTATAGATTAATTGACATTCATTCCAGGTCCGTCGACATTTACTCCTAAAAATGCCGATATTTAATCCAGATGGTTGATAACCATTACAATCGACATCCATCGCCAGCTGCCTGCAAGCTTCTCAGTCCCCACATATTGTTACATGGTCAATATCTGAACACTACAGCAAGTTTGCATTTGGAACACTATTTTTATACGGATTATTATCCAGAAGATTAGATTCTAATTGTTTAAAGGTTTTTCAGAGGTAAATTCGAAATTAGGTTAAAGGAGCACACAGAGTAACGGGTTTGGAGAATGGAGAGGTGGGAAACAGGGGTGGATGGAGTAGAAAGGTGAACAAAAACAAAACAAGGGTGGACGAAGTAGAATGGTGAATCAGAAAAAAACAGCCAAATAATCACATAAAGTTTAATTTACAGAGAGCTATCATCCTAATGGACTGCCAAGGAACCATGAATGTTGACATGAGTACTCCAACACTGGATAAACTGATACTGGTTCTGGGGTTACAGCTGTCAGATGTCCACATACTGAATGTTACAGAACAACTGAGGGTTGATCACCTGGAATGGCTGGATGTAAGAACTTCTACAACTATTATATTGTAGCGAAACTTGTTGTCCAACTATTTCTGTCTACACCTCTGTGCCCCTCTGGTCCCATACACATATCACTCTCTCCTCTTAACATAGACCCTCTCACTCCCACAAAAATGTCACCACAAGCCCATCTATCCTTCTTTGATAGCCCTATAGCCCCATTCGAGACCCGCCATAGTTTTGCGCCTTCTACTACTGACACAATGGTATCACTACGAAGCTTCTTCACTAATTCGGAGTCCACTCCAAATTAACGTTATCAACCTCACGGGGTCCTCGACCCAGACACACAATAACAGAGTTTCTGCAAATAATACTTTATTTACTTAATCCACTTCTACTTATAATGCACAGAAAACGCTCCTTTTATAGGAGAATCGGAGGAAAGTTCAACCCCTTATTTGGGTGAACCAATCATATAATGCAATAAGAATAATACACCAATCAAAACAGATAATATACATTTAGTAAGCAAGGCAATCCAATCACAACAGCTAGCACATGGCAAAGTATGCTGGGCTACTTTTCCCGCTCTTTTTCTTGGCTTGGAACTTTTCCACTCCTTATTAGGGCATCTAACTTTTTAGTCTGTTCTCCAGGCTACTGCAATCTGCTCATTCACTTTCTGAGGTGGGCATCCAGTCCTATAGACCCCAGGCTAACTACACCAACCTCTTTGAATACTGGCCCGGGGTAGCTGACCCGGGGTAGACAGGGGTAGGTTATATCTGTTAGATAGTGTCTATACGGGGTCTATACAGGGTCGAGGTCATTGGTACTCAATTTGTGGGGGATTTTGCACAGAGGCGGAGGGGAAAGGCTCAGCGGTTGTCTCTAGCTTGGCTGTCGACGGGACAATGGGTGGGGGGGTCTTGGGGTGGGGGATGAACTTGTCTCGCAAATCTCTCACATACCCCGCTTCATTAGTGACCCATTCTTTAATTAAATAATGATAATGACGATTGATTCAGTAAAACCTCACCAAGGGAGTAATATATTCATTTGGTACTATGGCGTACAGATTATATATATATATAGACAGATTAAATGAATTAGAGTCTCCAGAAATCGTCAAATAGGTTGCCTCTAACATCGGTGGCCAACTGGCAGAGTGAGGTGGCTTCGATCTTTGTGGCTTGATATTCTAGTTTGCCATCCTTCTTTGCAGTTGCAAGGGTCATGCGGTCGAGGAAGGCTAGACGTAGTGAGCGCTGATCTGTCTTCAACTCGGCGATCACCTTGTCTATAGCTTGGGCGGCAGTTTTTCTCTTTACTAGGATGTCGTCCGAAGGCTGAGGGTAGAGCGAGGTCTTCGTGGGAGAAGGTGTGCTGGCTGGGAGTACTGTTCTCGGTTTCTACGAAGAAGGGGGGTGAGGGAGGGGAGGAGGAGGAGCAGAGTCAGGGGCCGGCCTTTTGGGGATCCGATAGTTAGGCAGGGGCACCGACATCAAACTAAGAACACCTGCAGCTTGTTTCGTAGAAACAACTGGTGAGCAGAGGTGTTTCGCAGGTCTGGAAGGAGAAGTTTTTGGTGTACCTGTCTGCACTGGTACACAGTCTCCGAAAGGAGGGGTCTCTTTCAGCGGGTGAAATCGCAGAAATGGCCATATGATTTCAAGTCTGCCAGTTTTCTTTGAGTGTTCCTGATCTCCACCATCATCCAATTTACTATGATGACTGTAGACAGTATCACGACTTTTGGCCATGATTGTGCAGCGACAGAAGTGTTTTACATAGTGTTGTGTAGCATGTGCAGTTAATTGCCTCAAGTTCTTGGCTTGGTACAGACACTTGTGACACTGTAACTGGTGGGCATTTTTAAGACACTCTGGATCTTATCTGTCTAATCCAGCAGAGCATCCTCCCACGAGCAGGGTTGCGTTGACCATCTGGGCCAAAGGTGGTGGTAGGCTTGTCATAACTGGATCCTGGGCCGGAGTAGATCCGGGGTAACTTTCTGGGGGGGTGGGGAGCTTGGGGGCAGATTTCACACACTCGCTATAGCTAATTATAGGGTTTTTAGGAGAAAGGGTGGACGTAGGAGCTAGGAGAAAGGCAAAGTGGGGAACTTTGGGAGAAGCAAGCTGGGAAAACTTGTCTAAGGTAGTTGGGGGGGAGACAACTTTTGGGCAGTTAGGGCTAAGGGATCACGAGCAGTAGCGTTTTTGAATACCTACCAGCTATATTCCGACAACTCACCCGATTGATCTTCCTTTGGTAGATTTGTTGGTAATAACACCTCTATGGTGGGTAGACCTAGCAACTGGTCTTCTTGAGCACTAGTAGGGGGTTGATACTTGGCTAAGTTAGCTTCCAGTAGCAAGTTGTCGTCGTCTTCTTTGATTTGCAAATATGAATTGTCGCTTTCTGTTTTCATGTTACTTAGATAATTGTTTAATAGCTGCAGAAGATGAACAGACTGCTCAGTACAAGTAGTAAAAGGAAAAAGGCCTGAATTTCTTGTGTCTTTGGGCAGCAAACTGGTTTGTACTGGTATATGGGGGTGGTCTAATATTGTAGTGGGGAAAATTGGAGGTGTCTTTGGAGGTTCCTACAGTGGTGGAAAACCAGGAGTGGGAGTTGAGATTTTATGTGGAGGTAGAGGACATTTGGGCAATTTGTTTAAGATTAAGCCTGGGAGTGTGGGGTCTTCAGGCTTAGTGGTAAATGCCTTTACTTCGGCCAACAATCGTAATTTCCCGCAGTATTGCTCCTTCCATACCCAGTTGTTCTTTGCAGCCACCTAGTGGTACCAGGGCTGACCATAACGTTGGGGGTCCTACAATTAACCTACAGCAACCAGTAGGTGCTGGGGCTATGGGGGGGGGAGGGGTGTGACAAGAGGGGAGACAACTTCTGTAAGTGGTGTATGGTCTCTAGCTCGGCCAGTTCTTGTCCGATTTGGACGGTTTTTGCTGGAAGTGTTAGGAGGTGCTTCCTCTACAGGCTGCTGTAAACTAGGTCCTGCTCCTCTTTTGTCCAATTGCATTGGGGGGGGGGGATGGAAAGGTCAAATGGAAGTCTTGGGGTAAAGGCAGCTCCAAGAGGGGGAGGGGAACGTCTTGGGTGAATGGTGGGGGATTTCTGCACCTCCGGGGAGCAGCACCACGCATAAGTAGTAATATATGAGCAGATCTCCCTACCAAGTGTTTTTTTGTGGATGAGTGCTCGGGGTTGAGGCAATGGGTTACGGCGTTGAATGAATTCGCCGAGTTTATATTGTATTTCATTTGAGGGGAATTTGAGTGGCATTTGAGTGGCATTTAAGTGGCATTTGAGTTTTGATTATTTTTTACTTAATTTGAACTTATATGGCATATAGAGTTTGTATGTATGGCATTCAAGTTTTGATAATCTTTTTACATAATTATATACATAATTCTAACTCATAGGGCATCTAGATTTTGAATGTATGGCATTTAAGTTTTGATAAATTTTTGTAATTCCAACTCATATGATATCTTGAGAGAGAGGAGAGAGGGAAAGAGGAGAGAGGAGAAAGGGGAGCATTAGCCCTCTAGATGATTAAAATTTACAGTAAATTTTGTGTAATACAAAGTACTTTAACTTCATTTATTCACTTGAGACTACATATCATCAGCATTCAAGATCGAGTTTACATATAAGAATAGTTGTATTTGTATACATCTAGAGAGGGGAGAGAGGAGAGAGGAGAGAGGAGAGAGATTAGAGGAGAGAGAGGAGATATCTTGAGAGAGAGGAGAGAGGGAAAGATGAGAGAGGAGAGAGGATACCATTAGTCCTCTAGATGATTAAAATTTAAAGTAAATTTTGTGTAATACAAAGTACTTTAACTTCATTTATTCACTTGAAACTACATATCAACAGCATTCGAGATCGAGTTTACATATAAGAATAGTTGTATTTGTATACATCTAGAGAGGGGAGAGAGGAGAGAGGTTAGAGGAGAGAGAGGAGATATCTTGAGAGAGAGGAGAGAGGATACCATTAGTCTTCTAGATGATTAAAGTTTACAGTAAACTTTGTGTAATACAAAGTACTTTAACTTCATTTATCCACTTGAGACTACATATTATCAGCATTCGAGATCGAGTCTACATATAAAAATAACTGTGTTTGTATATATCTAGAGAGAGTTTAGAGGAGAGAGGTTAGAGGAGAGAGAGAGAGGAGACTTGAGCATAAATATTTCTTTTAGTTATATATATATATTTACAGTTATTATGTTTACCATACATGTAATCAGCGTTAATTTTTGATTTTGCTTAAAAATTATTATCATTTCTGGTAAAAAACTACATTAGTTAAGTTTTAAAATCATATGAATGAAATTTGTGTCAATTTAGTATCTACTGCATTATATATTTACAATATTACTTTGTAGTTATTAATAAAGGAAATTATGAAATACCAGCGAGTAATTAAGTAATTCAGTAAGAAAATTGGTTGGAATCGTAGTAATATTTTTTAAATACAAAATTGCTTTGCAACGACTATTAATGAAAGCAATTATGAAATGTTGATGAGTAACTAAGTAATCTAGTAAGGAAAACTGATTGAAATCACGGTAATATTTGTTAAAAGATACTTGCGACATGTTTTATCAATGAAAAAATCAAGCAATTTTCAAATGTTTACGAGTAACTAAGCGATTCAGTAGGAAAGACCAGCTGGAATCACGTGATATCCGTTTTTGAAATATTTACGATAAACACAATTGCGACATTGCTGTTATCAACGAAAAAATCAAGCGAGTATCAAATGTTTACGAGTAACTAAGTGATTCAGTTGGCAAAAACCGATTGAGATTATGCGACATCCGATACAAATATTTACATTAATTGTTAGCAACGAGAAAATAAATATTTCTTAGAATATCTGCTATAGCGAGTTACGATAATTTGTACTCGCTTTAAAGGTTTTCAGTCCATTTTTGGTGAGACCAAAATTTATGCGAGACGTTTTAGGTATTATTTCAGTCGATGTAATGTTATCAGTTCATTTTCACAAGTTTTTAAAAAGTAATTAATTATGATATAACGCAAGTGTCACTTCACTAATAAACTCACTCCAGAAAACTCATTAATCACCATCTCTCGGCTAATCCTATATATTTTGACCTTTTTAATGTTATGCTTTATAAAGCCGCTCGAGAAAAGTCATTAATTACGCCTAAGCCCTATTTATTATCATGATATTTCTATTTAAAACAAACAACAAACATCCATAGACTTCGGAATTATAGGTTTATCAATTCAACCTAAAAAGGTAGAGAACTTGATTGCGTTTATCTCCTGTTTTTATTGTGTTTGATTACATATTAGTTAATACGGGTACAACCTTTCACCAAAAACTTGATGAGAAATTCACTCACTTCCAACAAAACTTAATTTTAAAACGGATTGTGGTTATATCTCTAATTCTAGTTATCTCCGGTATCATCTAAAAAAACATGAACAAAGTATGACTTTATCCACTTGTTTTGTTAGTTAGACTTACAAGCTTGAAAATCCAAGACTGTTACTTTTCTTAAAATATCTCATAAATTCAGTTTTAGGAGGTGTTTTTTGTGTGAAATACAAACAATGTATCAACATGAATAGTGTATTTTTTATTTTTAGGAATCTGTTTTGTCTAATAAATCAAGAGTTATATGTTACATATACATATTTAAATGCTATCAGATACCTGTAAAGTATTTATTACATTCCTAACTCATACTCAATGTTGTAAACTATAATTGAAGTTCTCACATTTTAATTTACTGTCTGATGATATAAAGATGGAACTACACTGCATCGATGTTTTGCTGTTGATGTGTCTATATGATTGTTTGTGGATATGTTCAGTTGACTACATAGTTCGAAGTAGTGTGTGTTGTAGTAGAGCATATCAATGAACTGCAATTGAACTAGTTAATCAAACATCATATTTTTGCTATAAAATATGTTTAAAGGATGTGAGTTGACATTCAAATGAATTGTAAGTTTTGTCCTAGCTAGCTATATTTAAAGGAGTATCAATCTAGGACTTGTAAAATTTGTTTATCCAATGCTCTACATGCAAAATTTTAGCTAGGTAGAAAGAAAGTTTACAGGAGTGTATGTACCAAAAATTTTAGCTAGGTAGAAAGAAAGTTTACAGGAGTATATGTAGAGCTTAAGCTTATTCTTACTGACAATTAGTCCTACGTCTATCTAATCTCTATCTTCCTATTTTTTAACCAACTTCCCATTCAACTTCCACGTTTTCTAAAAACAATATCATTTATCATAGTAATAATCAGAAAATCAGTCTACGAATTAATATTTGATAAATGACTTCAATGTTTTGTATATAAGAGAAAGTATTTTTTCTAAGCAGTATCAGTTTTCATTTTTACTTCATTTCAAGCATTAGTCTGCAAAACAACAACAAAAAATGGCTAGCAATATTTCCACAACAAATGAGTAAGTTATTTTATACTATCTTTTACAATTTTGTTGCAGTTACATTTATAAATTTATACAAACGTATATATATATATATATATATATATATATATATATATATATATATATATATATATATATATATATATATATATATATATATATATATATATATATATATATATATATATATATATATATATATATATATATATATATATATATATATATATATATATATATATATATATATATATATATATATATATATATATATATATATATATATATATATATATATATATATATGTATATATATATATATATGTATATATATATATATATATGTATATATATATATATATATGTATATATATATATATATATATATGTATATATATATGTATATATATATATATGTATATATATATATATATATATATATATGTATATATATATATATATATATATATATATATATATATATATATATATATATATATATATATATATATATATATACCTATATATATAGATAAATAAGTGGTCGATTGCGGGGCCCCCATGTGTATTATAATATCATGTGGGGTATGTATATTGTTGTGGGGTACTGAAAATACCCCACTAGTTATTGGCACCACAAGGCTCTTCATTGCGTTCTCTATCATCTGAGCACCCATTATAAATTTCAACATTGTGGGGCCCTAACATTAAGTAGACAACTCCTCATAAAAATTTGAACAAAATGGTTTGTGTATTTGAAAAAGCAGGCGGGGTATTTTAATCACAATTAAGCACGTGCGGGGTATTATTATGGGATAGATTCCTATGGGGTATTAGCATTGTATATGCACTTATGGGGTTTGGGTAAGCTATATACTTTTATATGGTCTTACAAAGGTATATGCTATTATGAGCTAATGGTATTCTAAAACAAGCACCAGAATTTTTAAGACCAAGTGGACAGCTTAACATCCATGCACCACTCGGTGACATACCCATGCAATGGTATAGCAGATGACGGATGGCGGGTTGATAAAATACTGCTGTGACTTTTTTTCTATCAAGCAGAGTAGCAGAACCATATGGGCAGAAACTAAGGTGGGTGTCACTAGACACTGTCGAATATTTCCTCTGTAATTTCACCCAAAACGCTATCCTCTACACAACAAATGTTCTCAGCAGTTCATAAAAGTTTTTAATCAGTAATAAAATATTTTGTCTGTTTGCTTTTCGCCTCTGGTTGTCCCAAATCCGTCCTTTCAGAAAAGCATGCGCTTTATGTAGCGTATGGGGTTGGCGCGTATGCTGTCGAATTCTTTAGCTTTGCAACAAGGTCTGGTCTTCGTCGTTTTTGAAATGAGATTTTGAAGTATCATAAATTTGTATTACAGCTTATTCATGTATCCATTATGTTTTGTGTGATTTCCACTATTTTGTTTTTTTCATCATTTTATTATCTCAGAATTTTCTGTAAATTTGAATTTAGTATTAATGTATTAAAGTGGTAATGTAGTTTTCAGCTAGTATAAGTAGTAATATATGAGCAGATCTCCCTACCAAGTGTTTTTTTGTGGATGAGTGCTAGAGGGTTATGCAATGGGTTACGACGTTGGATGGATTCGCCGAGTTGATATTGTATTTTACTTGAGGGGTATTTGAGTGGTATTTGAGTGGCATTTAAGTGGCATTTGAGTTTTGATTATTTTTGTTACTTAACTTGAACTTATATGACATATAGATTTTGAATGTATGGCATTTAAGTTTTGATAATTTCTTTACATAACTCGAACTCATATAGCATCTTGAGACAGAGGAGAGAGGAGATGTATCTACCTTGAATAAATACATTGATTAAAAGTGAATCAATGTATGATTATATACGTTTATTACATAATAAGTAGGGGCAAAATCTCCTCATATAATATAGCTAGATACATAATTCGAACTCATATATACATTGAATGTTATAAAATATATTGGATGATGAAGCTAAATATTCATCTATTTGTTATCGATATTTATGAGGATGATGAATGATTTTTTGTATTATATATATATATAGTTATAGTTATACAAGTCTATTATGAAGGTTTTTATTTAAGCCAAAGTAGGTTCGGTAGATACTCCATCAGAACACACTCGTCTTTTAGCATAAAAATATGTGAGTCCTCGCTTTATTTGGCTGTATGTCAACATTTTTTGATCCTTTACTATAAATCCTCGATTTTTACCCATAAACGAATTTTTTTGTGTTCAATACATTTAGATAACTGTCTTTGTTCAATTGATTAATTCGTTTGTTCAAACCTTTTGAGCTAAACTTGTTTCCTTTTTCTCCCCAGCAGTAATAGGATTTAGAGTTAAGTGCAACAATTCCATCTCCGGTAAATTCCTCTTTAAACAACCCAGGTGTTCTTTTTCCGTGTTTTAGTACTTTTTCACAACAGTCTTGCATGCACCATTCTAAACCCATTGTTTTGGTTCTTAAAAACTCATCCCTATGTTTGTCACAGTATGGGCGTGGAAACCAATCACCATATTCATTGTAAAACTCTTTTTTCATACTTGGTTTTACCAGTGCTTCTAATGTTCCGCTCAACGCCATGTATGCGCTATCTGTATCCATTTCAACATATTGGAAATCACTTCTGTCAATATATCTATAAATAAAAAGATTGTTTCGATTTCAAATTATTTGGAAGTTTTTACTTAATTATACATAATAACTGTTGGGAATTAGGTTTTACTTACTTATCCATAAAGTCGTAGTAAAACTGTAGCATCCTCAGTTTAGCATACTGTAGCACGGAAAAGCCCAAGTGTACTGGAACGTTCATAGTTAGCTGAAAATGATGGTGATACTGATTAGCAAAGTAAACTTGGAGAATATAAATTTTGAATTGCAAAATAATTGTTTTTAAAACTTACTAGTCGTTTACAGGTTACGATTTCATAAAAATCATCTGCTATCTCTTCCATGGAGATGAATTTGTTCCCTCTGATACGAAATGAAGCTTTTCTCGCACCTTCGATGAACTTGATGGTGGTGTGTTTTTCTTTATCAGTGATTGTTTTTCCATAAGCAGCATTTCCTACCAACTTGCTAGTAGTAGCGAGTAATTCTTGATTAGGATCTACATCTCCCATTCGCCTAGCGTCTGAAACCGATGTTCCAAAAGCTTCAAAAGCTTTTCTAGGAATATATTCTATTAGCTGATAAACTTTGGTGACTTTCAATCCTTGTTTCAAGTACCATTTTAACAAAGGACTCATTAGCAATATCTTATCTCCGTACATACTTCCAACTAATGAGCGTTGAGGAGTCTTTAAAAACCCTTCGGCTTCAGCAAAGACTTTCATTTCTTCACTCAAGTGTTCTCTGGTTAACATCGTATTTTTAAAAATCGGGGGCATTTCGGAGAACTTTTCTTCCTCTTCCTCAGGAACTTCGATGTCACATTCAACAAATCCGAAGAATTCCTCTGATTGAACTCTCGACAACACTTCTTCTTGATTTAGTTTTTTTTCAAGTATTTTAGGGTAGAAAGAATTGTAAAACGTGTTGACAAATTTTTGTAAATTTGTATGAGTTTTTACACGTTTCATCCCACTCACACTCCCAAATCGAGATTACAGTGTAACCTAGCGCTCGAAGATATTCTTCATTTTCCATCGTAGTTTTAAACAGATTTGCTTTTGATTTTCTTCCACTAGCTTGAAGCTCTTGTTCTTTAGCATTGTTATAAGAGCAGTTGTGTCCATGCCAAAAACACCCGTGGAATTGAAAGACATGACGATTTTCAACACAGAATCCATCAACTGGTAATCCTCGCTGTCCAAGAGCAACTTCTCCTCCATTGAGCTGATGCTTGATATTAATTTTTTTTGAAAACATTTGGAACTGTAACCAACTATGAGCTACCTTGCTAAATTTTACTGGATCAGCAACAAATGAGTTTTCGATTTTTCTTCTCCGATGATAACCAGTAGGCATTGATTGCATCATACACCATAAGTAGAGCGCATTTGCATCAACTCCATAGATTCTATCACAAACTTTTGCTTCTTTTCCCAACCAATGTTCTCTAATTTTAGTTATACCTTTTTCGTGATATCTATGGATCACTAGACTTGGTCCACCAACTATGTTTTTCTTTATTAGAGGATAAAGTTCTGCATTGCTGTTGTCAATCAGACAAATTGGGAGAGTCTGTCGAAACGAGTTACCAAGTTTATGGAAATCCAAGTGTGTAGAGAGGTATGGAGGAGGTGGTTGAGGAGCTTTGTTGAACATCCATCGAATCGCTAATCCTGGTAAAGATATACCGTCTTTTAACATATCAATCCCATGCTCTCTGTAGATCGATCTTTGTCTTTCCAACGCTTGAACAAATGGTTTTACATCCAAGTTGTTGTACCATTTTAAAAAATCCCTCATTGTCCTCATGTTGTTATCTTTCCATGCTTCTTGACAAATCATGTACTCTTCTTCACTGATGTTTTTTTGTTTTAAAGAACTGTAAAAAGCTTCTCTTGGAGGTAGATGTTTCTTGATTAAGTTGTTCCAAGTCTTTCATCCATTCATAAGGAAAAAATCCTTTTCCGGCTTCACATTTGTATGCTTTGAGATACATTTCATAGCTATATCCAGGAGCGATGAAGTTTGTACAATCTAAGAACAAAAAAGATCCTATTCCGATAACAGGCATCTTGTTTCCTTTTTTTATAACAAAATCAAAATCTTTGCCGGAGACATCTTTCAATTTTTGAAGCAGTTTTCCTTTCATCACATTGACATCATAAGTCTGTGAATTGAATCCTAGAATAGGTAGTTTTTTCATATAGCTATACAAATCATCCAGAACTTTTTCAGCTCCTGTTCTCCGTCTGAAACGATTTTGTTCATAATCAGTACGAAACTTTTCTTCAGCTTTTTCCAGTCGTTGTAATTCACCTTCTATCTGTTTTATGATTTGTGAAAATTGTTTTTTCCAATCGGCTATATGATTCTTCACTAATATCTTCCAAGTATTCAATGAACTTTTCAACACATTCATCATCATCCCCGTTATTGACAATACAACGTGGGTTGTTGAAGCCTGGTACATTTGAACAAATCGAAATACTTAAAAGTTGATGCTCGTTAGTGTAAATGGTTATGTCTGTATCTCGATCTTTTTCGCAATTAGGTAACAAACACTCTATATCGAATGTTGCAAAAAACGGAAAGTATCTCAAGGAATCATCTGACCCGATATCTATCCCGAATTGAATCTTGAGTTTGTCGAATATTGTAGCAGTAGGTTTGTATTGCCCTACAGAAAACTCCAGATTTGTTGCCTCTGAGATTGAACATCTGTGTCTTTTCAGATTCCCCAATCTGTCATAACAAGTAGAACACGTTGGACATCTGTAGGCTTTGACATGTCCATCCAAGTTTGTAATAAGACTGAAGTGATCGATATAAAGATCCAAATATAGATTCTCCTTATAACTGGAGTTTGAATTCCAAATAACTGTTGAAGTCGCATCATCATTTAAAGAAAACACTGTTATCTTCAGTTGAAATGCTTGCTCCAAAAGCAATAAATCACCTTCTGTTACTCCTTTTCCATCACACTTCTTAGCACTATCGCCATAGATGAAACTATGATATTGTTGTTGGTACTCCTTCACCTCCTTAATTATCGGATCTTTTGCAAATCCACCGTTTTTTTGTAGTTTTTTGTGTAAAGCTAGACATCTAAAAAAACAAAGATTGTCGGTAATTCGTATTCCTTTTGTGTTTTTTTAACATGGTTCGTATGTGTCTGTTGTTAATGAGGTGAGAGGGTAAATGCTCTGGTGGTGATCCAACTTTTCCCATTCCAAGTAGTTTGTAGAAATAAAACGAAATGTTTGTGATTAACATCAATCTCCAAGTTGTATTTGGTCTCCGTCTCAAACTATTTGTACGATGATCAGTCTCCATAACATCAACAAAAAAGTCATCAAGATCTCCTTCAGTTTCAATCAGTTTAGCTTTTGGATATACAGTAGCATTGTTTGATGATGAGTGAAAGTATCGGATTTCACCATCATTTTTATTTTCTAGTATACAACCTACGCTACAGTTGACTTTTGCTCTTGAGCTCAATTGTCTCCAAACTTTTTTTAGCAATTCTAACACTCTTGAATCATGATAGTCATTTTGGTAGGTATCAGCTTGGTCTCTTGGAATCCCATCCCAAAGTCTTACATTTAAAAGTTCTATGACTTTTCCAGCTCTATGTTTCGTTTTCATAGCTCCCCAATATCTAGCTATCAAATCATCCCATTCTTCATCTTGAAAAGTTGCAGCTATGCTATCATCAACAATACCTAGGGTTGATACTCGGGTAGGTCTTTCAAAATTTAAATCTTCCATTTCTTGTTCTTCTTGTTCTTCTTGTTCTTCCTCTTGTGCTTCTTCTTCCTCTTCTTCTTCTTCTTCTTCTTCTTCTTCTTCTTCTTCATTTTCTATCATTGGATCATTCTCATTTTCTTCAACTATCTCCTCCGCAACCGGTTCTATATCTTGAGCTATTATGTTACACAGCGCACATAAGGATTGGAAAGTTCTTTGTATTACATTATTGACTTAGTACCACCCCAAATTGCTAACTAGCGGGGCGTTCCATGTTAAACAGTTTCATAGCCAGAGCATCTTTCTCTTTTTATGCTCCAATGCTCACGCCTATTGCAATCTATATGACTGTAGATGCCCTGCACATTGCGTGCCTTTTGCCACTGGTGTTTATTCATGCATTGTTAAATGGTATTGTATTGAGCGCTTGCACAGGTAATTACACTAGTTATCACTATTAGTTGCACCTCCATGTAGACAGCTAGTAGCATCAGCTAGTAACTAGCAATCATTGCTTGGATGAAGTTCCGTATTAGAGGTGCTACAACATTCACACCGCTGTAGCTGGCAACTGCAGTGGCTAAGCTGCTTGCTGAATAGTTTTTTTGACTTGAGGTAAGTAGCTTTGTCTCACACACGCAACTACTTGCTTTCCCTGCCTTAAGTTTATCAATTATATTAAAAATGAATAGTAGTAGTATATATGTTTTGTTTTTTTTTGTAGCAGATGAGATGTTGTTATTAGAGTTTTTATTACTACTTAATTGTTGTTGGAAAGTAGTAACAAACAATTAATAATGGTTCTTGGTAGTTATTCTGTTATCAATTTTCTATCACGCATGTTTATCGTGAAGTCAGTGATCTTTTTTATTGTTAACTAAACAGTATGCATAAATACCCATACAATACATACATACATGCACTTTGAAATGATGATAGCCATATGCATGCACATACAATACATACATGCACTTTGAAACGATAGCCATTATTTAATACCAAACTACAACAACCAGTCATCTCGTTTTGAAATAAATGTTCTCCTGCATCAATGATTGCAGTGATGGAAGCCAACATTGATATAGATAGTGATTGCCCATACAGTTGTTCTGTGTTAGCAATCGCCAGCAGCAAAAGCTCTTCTCACTTTCTCTGAGGCAATTTTCTAAGAACAATACTGACTGCATTCAGCTGGTGAACTTTCTCACTGTTTTCATTGTTTAGAGGGAAGCATTTATGTTTCATGAAATGCCTGGCAGCCTCTTCTTTCTCTTTTTCCAGCAGGTTTTTCTTTATGATTTCCAAATACTTTTTGATGCCTATTCCTGCTGTTTCATACTCTCTTCCTGCCAACCTGCTTGCGTTGTTAGATTTGTAAGCAGCTTTTGATCTGTAAAACCTTTCTAGCACGT